>JAQFVV010002145.1:0-33719 GCA_028023455.1 Epiperipatus broadwayi | reverse complement strand
AAACCCCTTGTGACCTGAACGGCCATTTTGAATTCACAGAAAAAATTACAGGACATACAATTTTAAATGAAATGTCTAATTTATTACAATAATAACAAATATATATACATTTTTAGAAAGTGCAAATATGAAAGAATGTAATGAAGCTGATAAAATAGTCATTATACAAAAAATAATTAAAGAAAGGAGATTTTTCACATTTTATATATCTTTATTTTTACATTGGTTCACAAACTCTCAATTTTGAAAGATATAGCCTAAAATGACAATTTCATAGACAGCTTCATCACATTCGTCATAAAATGCAGAAAAAAATAATATATAACATGACCTACCTGAGTTACAGATTGTTGGTGTAATGTGGCAAAAGGTGACCATTTCAATTTCTTTTTCTGCTTGACACTCTTATGTGTTCTATTTTTGCAAGCAGTTGTTTTTCTAGGCCCTCTATGCGGGATATCTATTAGGAAATGCAAGGTTTTAGTGAGGATCAAAAAAATAACAGTAATAACTTTAGTAAATTCTAAGTTATGGGGGTAAAAAATAATGACTATATTATTGAAAAATCAGGGGTGGGGCGAGATAAATTATGCATTATTTCATGGCAGATCATAATTGCCAAATATGCAAATAAATAATTTAAAAATTTGTTTCTAAAAATAAAATGAATAACAACATAGTAAATAAAATAAAATAAATAATCAAAAGGAATTACAAGCAATTATTATATATGAGTGGGAGATGATGATGACTGTTGATTCAGCATTGTGAGGTATTTATTTTTTTCACCTTGTTAGTTTCACAGAACAGAGTGGATAGTTTGAAGACAGTTTGCAAATTGTTGAAAATATAAATGCATGAGCAAAATCAATTTCAAAATAACTGATGATGATGATGTGGAGCAACTGGTAAGGGTGAGCTAAATTATGCATTATTACATAGCAAACCATAATAGCAAAGTATGCTATCAAATAAATAAAAAGTTATCTGCAAAGTATGCTATAAAATGAATAAAAAGTTATCTACAATGAAATGAATAAAAACGTAGTAAATTCTAAGTTATGCATGTAAAAAATAATTACTACATTATTGGAATATCATGAGGGTAAGAGTGAGCTAAATTATGCATTATTACATAGCAAACCATAATAGCAAAGTATGCTATCAAATAAATAAAAAGTTATCTATAATGAAACGAATAAAAATGTAGTAAATTCTAAGTTATGCATGTAAAAAATAATTACTACATTATTGGAATATCATGAGGGTAAGAGTGAGCTAAATTATGCATTATTACATAGCAAACCATAATAGCAAAGTATGCTATCAAATGAATAAAAAGTTATCTGCAAAGTATGCTATAAAATGAATAAAAAGTTATCTACAATGAAATGAATAAAAACGTAGTAAATTCTAAGTTATGCATGTAAAAAATAATTACTACATTATTGGAATATCATGAGGGTAAGAGTGAGTTAAATTATGCATTATTATATAGCAAACCATAATAGCAAAGTATGCTATAAAATGAATAAAAACTTATCTACAATGAAATGTATAAAAACAGAAAATAAAATAAATAACCCAAAGGAATTACAAGCAATTATTATATATTAGTGGGAGATGATGATGATGAATGTTGAATACTTACAGGTAATGGGGAATACGAAACCTCAAAATCAAACACATCAACAGAAAAGTTCGTTATAAACGTAATTACGTTTAGCGGCGAAAATAATTGTTTTCTCCGTATATTTTTTTTATCGGTTGATAAAATCTAGAAAGATAAAAAAAATTACAAAATTTTAATAATGTACTTTATAAAAATTGCTATAAAAAATCTAATTTTCATCGCACAGAAAAAATTTTTAGACGTACAAAAAGATAGAAAAATGGTGGAGAGAAAGAAAAAAAAAGCGTAACTGTGACGTATACGGTTTGCACGCTATTGCGGTCGAAATTGTAAACTTTTTTTAATGCGTAAACAAGCGGTTTTCGGTCTCAAAGGGTTTAATGAGGCTCTCAACTGCCTTTATCAGCATTGGGACCATGGAGATAGGTTGTAGGTTCCCCAGCTTATGTGGGTTCTCAGGCTTTTTGAGGAGGGGGTAACCATGGCAATGGGGTAGATCCCACTGATTTCTTGGCTGACATCAGCCAGGAAGTCAACAGTCTTACAATTGGAAATGTTAAGGATCTCAGGTGAACCAGAAGGAATTTTTTGGGACTCCATGCAAGCCAGGATGGGTCCCCATCAAGAAAGACCCTCAGCCTTGCCAGAATCCGGACATCCATGATCTTATGTGATGCCGTATTTGCTGTAGAAAATGTACTTTGGATGCCACTGGGATTGAATTTTCCCACATAGAACTGAACTCATGAATCCTAAGTACCGATATATCTGTTGCCACCCACCTGAGTCAATCCAGGAGCTCATGAATTTCTACCTGCCTCAAGAGCCCATTTGAGATAGCCCTGGTCCAGCACTGATGGTGTAAGTATTGCCGAGCTCTTTTGATAGAGAAGTACTCAGCAACTTCCTTCTGTATGGCTCGGTATTTGGTTTTTAGATCGAAGATTTGAGGTATGTTTTGAGTCTCATATGGCATATGTTCCAATTCATATGTGATATAGTCCAGTTCACTGATCAGGTGTACCTGGCCTCTTGTCCTTTGGGTGCAGTGATTGATGAGGTTACCAAGTGACTGAAAGTTTTCCAAGCTCGCACTGCTGTGAGATTTAATAGTTGAACCCTATTAAAGGCTATATATGCCTCTGATACTTGCTGGGTAATCACATTTGATTTGGTTAGCATCCTAATTGTTCAGGTGAGGGGAGTTGTTGGGTGCCCACCATCAATTGGGCAAATTTTCACTTCTAATGCGTGGTGGTCCATGAAGGCCACTGGCCATAAGTGGGCCTCCATTCTTGAGGTTAGTGTTGGTGACATGAATACAAGGCCAATAAGTGAACAAGTTGTTTTAGTGTAAAATGATAAGGCCTCCTTACTGAAAAAGGCTTTGCCATTTACAAGGGATTGATTAAAACTGCTGACGTATTTAGCCTGAAATAAATCATAATTATTGTTATAGTCCCCTATGATTACCATTGGGAACAAGTTAGTTCTTAGTGTGATATTGATTGTGTGGGTTACATTGAAAACATTTTCCGGTTGTCTTGAAAGATAAAATTTACCGGGTTAATTGACCAGCCTTTATATTGGATTATAGCAATTAAACAATTTGAATTAATCGACTAGATTTTGAATAATGTAATTAAGTGATTTCTTATTAATAATTATTGTTACTGCACATGATGGCATGTTGGAGAAGTAGTAGCCAATGGATTGCATTAGTTCAATGATCCAATGATCTGAATGGAGGTGCAATTTTGTTTTGCATAAACACAAAATATCCAGGTTGTGAAGCCTAAACCAATGCAACAGGGCATACACCCTGTTATAAGAGTTCAGGCCCCTGATATTTAATGAAACAATGTTAAACATTAATGACCTTGTATCACCTTGATCATGTTTTGAACTTCTATGCGATTGGGTCACCTGGATCATGTTCCTCCTCTATTTCCGACTGCGATTGCACTGCTTTCTGATTCTATTAGTGTAGACGGATTCCATTAGTGTAGACAATGATCCAAACTACTCAATGATGGTAATTTGTTCTGGAGAATCAATTTCTGCCGGAATTATCTGTAACAGGAATTGGTCGATACTGGGTCAATGAGATAATCAACCAGAGTCGGGGAATTAATCCTAGTTTTTTCCCCTTTAGGAGGGTTCTCATTATCCACTTGTTCTTGTAGTTCCATGAGATCCCCTATGAACTCTGTCTCATCGCATGATGTTGTAGTGGTGGATGAAGGTCTCCTAATGTAATTCTTTTAATATATCAATAAAAAAGTGCTCAGCTAGTCCAGCAATGATCAAATATAGGTCTAATTTATGGATTGAATCATTGAATGAACTCATCTGTTTGGGAAAAATCATAAACAGTAAAATGCCTGGTAAGTGCATGTTTTCACCTGGAAGAAGAATAATTAAAGACATCCTAATCACAATGAAAATTGAATAGAATGATTGATGTTGGATATTATCAGTTTAGTTTTTTTTTTATCAAATATATTAACAATATTTTTTTTCTTTCAGAATTGTTTATCGTAGATTTATTGATTTTTTAATGTTAAAGTCAAAATTCTGTTACTTTCACTTTATATAACATAATAAAAACAGATTAAAAGTAGAAGCGTATTTGACAATTTGTTTTATTTTATTGTATGTACTTAAATATTTTTCTTTTCAGGTGATTTATTTACCATTGACCTTAAAGATATTTCACAAGAATTTTTACAAGTTGTTGAAAGCATTCTAAATCGTTATACTAATGGTTTAAATTCATCAAGACCAGATGGTCAAACTTTATATCACAGAGACAACGGCATTAGACTGGAACTTTTTCGTAAAGAAGTACAGAGTAATACCTGCTTTGAACTCTACCTTGATAATAATAGCACTGCTGTTATACAAGTGGGTGATCAGTCTTTCGCTTTGAACCGTCAAACTGTGATAACCAAACCAACACACAGAAGCTTCTATATTAAAGGTTTGTAATCTTGAATTATAGTTGTTAACATAAATATTCATGTACTTCTACACAGACACACTTATTGATATGTATAGTTAACAGATTTTTTTTTGTATGGCATCCTAGTATAATAATTACTAAGACATTCAGTCTCTTTGTCTTATCATGATAGGTGGCACTGCCCAGAAGTTAAAAACATCACAATTGATTTATCTGCCATGGTCAGATATTTTTCACTTTTTTCCCACAGTCTACATAAATTATTTAGCCATCTACTCATTAGCAAATCACTGAACCAACACCTCACTACGATATTACGACTATGTCTATTTTCTCATCAAAGAAAAGAAAATAGCAGCTGAATATTTGATAGGTATTCAATTATTGAACTGAGATTACTTATCTGAAAACAACTTAAGCATCAACCTGACCATTACATCCAATAAATGGTACCACTCTGCCACCGCTACATAACAACTGATCTCTTATTGAAATGAAGCGGAGTAATCTAAGTGTTGTTACTGAGTCTCTAGTTTGTAACTGCCAATCCCTTACAAAAATTAATATACCCTAATTATGAGATTTGTGTCAAAGTTGTGAAGGCTGTACGTTTGACCCTTATCAATCAAACTACTAATTACTATCCATATTTATACTGAACAATATTAAAGATATGTGTAAGAGATTGTAGTCTGGGTTAACTGATGGTTCAGCACAAAATGTGCATCTTTGGGATCAGATCTTTTTCATGTCTTTGATCATATGTTGCGGGAGAGTGGTGTAATGAAAATTACATTACAGAAATATTATTCATTATTGGATCTCTATTCTAATGAATAATAAAAATTATTAATATATTTTTATTAAGAGATTTGTGTCAAAGTTGTGAGGGCATCACATTTGACATTTATCAATTAAACAGAAGTAATTTGCCATATATATATACTGAACAATGATAAAGATATGTGTAAGAGATTGTCGTGGTTTGGCCCAACTGATGAATGCTGGTTCAGTACAAAATATACATTTTAGGAATCATAATCTTTTTCACATACATCTACCCAGGTGTTAAAAGCGAATAGAAACCAGTCTTTATCTTGCATGAGAATGGTATAATGAAAATTACACTACAGAAATGTTCATTCTGAGGATTATTTTGGGATCACTTTTACATATTGATTCTTCATAGAAGCAAGGTATTGTGAGTGTTGTCACTGATTCTCTGCTATGTAATCACTGATTCTTTATAAAAACAAATATTCTAATTGTGACAGTGTAGCATTACTATTTATTGCTGAACTTTTCTATGTCTAATAGGTTTTTCATGTGTGTTCCATATTATTACAAAATCGTATTTCTTTGCACTTTATGTATTCACAATTTAGCTCTTTTGCAGATGTTAAATACTTTCTTAGCTATACTTCACCTGACCATGAGGACTTCAACAAATCAGTTTAAACTTCTCAATAGTGGTCTTACAGTGTGATGTTACAACTCATTCTACAGAATGTTCTGGTTTTTCAGGCATTAAAAAAAAAACAAATTTCATTTGACAAGGTTTTTTTTACTAATTATCCCAGTAATGCAAATGAACATCAATATAAGAGAACATCTCATGAAGTGTTTCTGTAATTTCATGCCAAATGTGCTAAACATTTTTTATTATTACATTTTTACACATTTGTTCTGTTTCATTCATTTATTATGTAAGCCATGGTTTTTCGGTTACTGTTATAGGATTTGCTTTTATGAATTAATCTTATGCAAGGTGAGTCAATGTGTGGAGTTCGTGTATTTACCACAGATTTAATTTGGATAATACACTATTATGAAGCAAATTGCTTTTTATTTTATCATATAACATTCCATGAGATTATTTGGGAGTGCTTCTGCATTTCTAAGGATTACCTTATCATAATATGTTTGGATATGTTGTTGATCGAATGTTTATCTGAGTGAGTATTAAAACCAACAAAGTAAATGATCAGCTCACACATTATTTTTAAGTAGCAAATTATTTTTTCTATTGCAGTTTGCCATCTAGTGTAGGCTTGTAGTTATTAGATGATAAATAATACTGCTTAATAAATTCCTGTCCAGTATTGTTCTATCCATGTTTTATATTTTCATCAGTGATGAGTTTTGGGTGTGGATCCAATCTACCATGTTTTTAGATGTAATACAGAAATTCTCAATCCACATTCATTTACTCCTTTTTTTTAATTATCAAATTGAGGCACTGAAATTCAAAAGTACTGTAATGTTTTTTGCTTTCATATTTATACAGATCAAACATCAAATTAAATTTTGAATGGCCTCAATTTTTTAATAACTATATAGTATCTATATTTCTTGGCTAAAATTTGTCATTAAACCAACAAAATGCTACATAATCTCTGCTTATATATTATGTAAGCTGATGAAATGAGGTGTGCTGTGACTTCTTTTTCAGAGTCAGAAATCTCTCATCTACTATACCCAGAGAAACCTGTTAACCACTTTACCTTCCCTTTCTATTTGTCACCCTAAGTTTTTCCCATATTCTTTTCTATCCTGCTCCATCCCATTTCCATAACATAATCTTTGTCAACTCCATGGCCTTTGTATCTAAATCCCCTTATCTTTCCCCAAACCCAGCATAAAAACCATGAACCCACTTTCTGTATAATCACTTTGTTTATATTTATTCTAACACAATTTCGTTATTTGTACTCTTTCTGCTTGCAGGCATTTACATTCAATTAACAGATGCTTAATATTTTCCAAGCCTTCCTTACATAACTTGGAGATTAAATCACTCACATTTTTCCATTTATGTTTATATTCCCTTGTTGCTAAAGATCCTGTTGATCCTTAAACAGTAAATTACTTTCCTTGCAATTATCATAAATTAACTTGCACCTAATATTTCATTTACTTTTATATATTTAAACTCTTTTTACTCTTCATACTAGTTTTCCACCTCTCCAATTCTGTATTTTTTATTAATTCATCTATTTTTCTAACCCATTTCTTGTCACTATTATTCAGTAATTCTAACACAATCATCCCATCCCACCTTTTATACTGCCATAAATTCTTTATCCAAATCTTATGCATTCCATACTATCTTTCTCACTCATCTTGTTGCCTGTCTTTTACTTGTAACCCAATTAAATACTATTTTGGCTTTTCTCTTATTATCCATAAACTGCAATCTATCAAAAATTTTCATTTTTTTTTCATCTCATATAAAAATTTGATCATCCCACATTTCCTTGAATTATGTCTTCTTACTTCTCTTTGTACTTTTTCTAAGTAGTCTAGCACCCCTTTGTGCACACATAACATCTTACCATATGGTAACCCTGATACTGCCACTTCCTTTCATACATTTCTAGTTACATTATATTTATTATATGAAAACACTGTTAATTTCTTTATCAGTTCCTTTCTTTTCTTTGTTTTATTCATCATTTTTTTCTCCCATTCATCCAAGTAATTTTTTGATTACTTAAGATGATTTCCAATTAGTTATTATATGTTCACCATACTTAACTATATCCTTCATTAAAAATTCTTTGTCTTCTCTTTACCCAATACTAATCATCACTACTTTTGATTTTTGTACACTAAGTTTAATCCCCATCTTTTTCCCACCCTTGTGCATGTCCTCAGCAAAACATCCATATCTTCCCTATTTTTTGTGCATAATAAGAAATCATCCCAAATAAAAGACCCAATAATGTATATATTTCTTTGCCACCTATTAAGGGTATCTCTATTTCTCTTCCTAGTCTTTCTATTCCTCTCTCCATTTCTCTCGTACAACAAAAAAAATAGGTGACATAGGGCATTTTACCCTTAGTTCCATTCCATTTTTAACTTTAACAGATTTTATAGTAATTATTTTCATACAATCTGTTAATAAGATCCACTAAAGCTCCTTCATTCCCAAATTTACTAAACTTACCTATAACCTATTTCTATTTACTCTATCATATGTTTTCTTTATATCTATAAAAACCATATATATGTTTAATATATCAAATCTAGTTCTAATGTAAGTTTGAATAATCAATAGATGGTAAATGATAGTGTTTAATAAATTCCTGTCCAGTTATGTCTCCAGACTATATTTTTGCTGTTAACGTGAAAATACTCCACACCAAAAAGGAACAAATTATTCATGCAATGAATGACTCCAAAGAAATTTAAAACCATGGTTGAAGGTATTTTCTTTAATGTGCATATTGTATTTTCATTTATAGTTGATAAAGATTTTTTTTATAAAAGTAATAATTTTATAAAATAATTTAATAATTTGAAAATTTTTATTAATTTAATATTTTTTTGTGAGACAAGTTTTTTAAAATCAATTTAATTTTACTCTTCAAAATTATAGAGGTTTTGGAAAATTTAATTTTATTATTATTTTTTTTTTAATGTTTTTTTAACCCTCTCTCTCCAAAACTTAACAAGGAATTAATTAAGCTAAATTGTTATATCTGATTATGGAAAATTTCTTTTCTCTCTAATTATTTAAAGAAATAATTCAATAAAGGCAAAAGTTAAGTAATTTAATGAATAGAAATCAACTGGTTAATTATAATTTTTATGAAATTATATTTTTTGATAAAATGTATGTTTAAATTTTTATATTATCATGGCAATTTTTAAAACATTTAATAAAAAAAATTGATTAATAATTAAAAAATGACATGATAATATAAAAAATTTAAACATACATTTTATGAATAATTTGTTCCTTTTTGATATGGAATATTTTCATGTTAACAAACAGTAAGAATTTATTTATTTATTCCCAATAAAATTATGCAGAAACACTCATGTTCTTCATTGGAGACAAGGTTGCAGATTACTTCAGGGGCATTTTCTTTTCCTTTATATCTTATTACAGTGGAGCAGGTTATATTGAGGAAGATGTTAGCTTTTACCTAAATTAAGTACATTGTTGTCTTCATCTTATAAACATTTTTATAACTAAACTCTTGTGTTAACAGCTTATTTAAAACTTCTTTAACAGGTGAGTAAGAAACTTTTTCTCCTACTGTCTTCAGCAGCTGGATTAAGACTGAATGCTTGTCATAAGACATTTAGTCTTCTGATCAACACACACACACACCTTTAATTTTATTTTAACTCTGTCTTCCAATCAATCACGGTTCTGTCTTCTACTTGACAAAATTTAATCATTGTCCAATTAGGTCTATTTTTACAAAAAAAAACATTGTTTAGATATTTCTCTTTAATTATGTTTTTCCAAAAGTAAAACAAGATAATCAGATTAATCACACTGATATGGTAAACACTACTTATTTTATCAAAGAGAAATAAAGAGAAAGAAAAAACTAATTATTTAAAACAAAATTTAACAAATTGTTAAATTAAATTTTTTTTCTTTTAAAACTATTTGTTTATCTTTCTTAAAAGTTAGAATTAAAATTTATGAAGTTTACTGAAGAGAAAAATGTTTTCTCTTAATACATTTTCAAGGTTAAGATTAAAACTAGTCATTGTAATTACTGATGAGAGAGAACAAAAGAAATTAGCTGTTTTTATAGTTTTCTTTCTCTTTTAATACCATTTACAATTTATTTAAGGAAAATTGTCATATTATCATTTGATAAGGAAACAACAACATTAAATTAAATGAACTATCCATTATTTTAAAACAAAAAACTTGAAAAATAATTATTATTTTTCTAAGATCTAAATTTAAACTCAAGGCGCTTGTAATATTGGCATGGCTAAGGCCCATAATATTAAATTTTACAAATATATTGAAGTAAAGTATATTAACTTTACGTATTGTAAATTTTTTTATGTCGAATGTTTTTGCTGTCATCTCCACATAATCCTATTAAACATTTTTTATTAATCTGTTTTCATTACATTTAAAATTTACTTTTGATTAGATGTTCTCCACATTTCATTTTGAATTGTCTTTATTGTTGTCCACAATTCACCACCATTGCATACCTAGCTACTTCTTATTATATTTTATCTAAAAATGTTTGCATTCCATGACCTTTAGAAAATGCATTCTTTCAAAATATTAAAGCAATGCTTCTTTCCAACATATTTTTATTTGAGAAGCATGCCAGATTTTTAATTGGACCCTTTCTATTTTTTGCATTACTTTTCAAGATTTAATTTCCAACTATTTCCATTTAATCAAGTATCTAATTCTACATTCCACATCTATTCTTCATTTTCCATTCTTCAGTTGTATCCTTCCTTTAAGTGCTAAATCTAAATTAAATACTTCCTGCCTCTCTATACTTCTCTAATGACAATGCCTACATTATTTGCATAATTCTAGACTAAAGTTATATATGAAGATAATTTTTTTTAAAAAGAATGCCCCATTTTCCCACTGTTTTGAGCATTTTACATTATTCACACATAACATAGAGAGTGCTTTTTTCCAATTAAGAAAATTATATTCTTATTAAGATTCGTATGGTTTGCAGATGCAATAGGGATTATCAGGTACAAAACATAAAAATAACACTCCAAAAAGTTTTTATAAATTCATTTACTGGCAATGTATGGAATTACTTAGATGTGTTACAATCACTAATAATTTAATGTTAGCTCAGGTTGTTGTCATTTGTTTTTTACCAGGCAACAGTAAACAAATACATCAACCAAATTTAGATAGCAAAAACAATACAATTTAATTTAAATTAGTAATTCTGAAGCATTCTTAATTGGTGAGTCTGAATTGTATTACATTGAATGACTTAATTATCAAAACATTTATAAAATGGATACATGATCTTAGTATTGGCTACTCACAAATGTGTGTGGCCATTACAACTCTAATAGAAAACATAAAATAACAATGATACATTAAAATGAGTTTTGCAGTGATTATAAGAACTAATATGAACCTCAAATATATCCACATATAGAACATGCTACTCCATTATTTTATCTATTTGATATGTTGTGATTTATCTTTTAACTTCTTCAGAAAACTTTTCTTTCTGAAACACTTCAATATCATATCTAATTATAAATTTCCAATGTATTCTATTCTTTCTTCCCAATGAAAACAATATTGAACCATTTTCAAATATCTGAGATCTTAATAACATAAATGGAATTTACATTGTCCCCAAAAACCATGTTCAAATTTATCCTAAAAACAGTCTCTTAAAAAATATTGTATTGTTACTTCATTTCACATATCAAATCCATTGGAAGTCTGATCTAACAATAGTAGAATAAAGTTGAAAAACATGTAGATTCGTCTTATGATTCATAAATCATACTATTCCCAACCATTAGAACAAACAAACTATTTAGTTATGACAAAACTTTAAAAGCAGCTTTTTATAAAAGTAAAATGAAAACCATTTTTTAATATTCATCTGTGAATCTTTTCATTTCAAAGAGAAACAACAAAAAAAAAAAGTCAAATTTTCCAATTGTTGGATGATGAAAATTTATATTTTTTATTTTTTTATTTTACGCTTCAGCAGAAATAGCTAGAAATCCATTTATTGACCAGTATTGGATGGTTATCTTAGTTGGTTATTAGCCAACTATCTGAAAGAAAAATTCCAAGATTGCTTAAAATGAAAAGTTTTATTTGGTCTGGATATTAAAAATGTATTTCTGTGTAAGGTTTTCTCAAAGAAAGATATTCTTCTTTCATCTAGATGAACTAAATCTACAGATGAAAGGGTTTTAAATTCAACTAATGTTTTTATTTCGTGAACGATTTTATTTCTAATGTATGATGTCATAATAAAATAATGATTTTATAATTTTATTTTTCAGATTATTCTGCTTTAATTGAATTTCCTAGTTATGTGCCGATGAAAGAAATCACTGCTTTGGAGCATTTCATCTGTGAGCTTAGTTTCAGAAATTCTTTGGACGAAATGCCTTCGTTTTTCATTTTACTTACAATTTTGGAAAATATGGAAAGTAATAGATTTAGTTTTAAATTTATTTGTTTTTTAAAATTTAGTTTGAATTTTTTAATTTAAATTAAACTGTAATATAAATGAATTTGCAAAAGCAGTCTTAAAGTGCCATTTTGATTGTTACCTATAAGATCTCTATGATAACAGGATCGTAATTGATGCTATAAGATGAGGTTAAAATACATATAATACTCAAGAAGCAAATGAATTATCTGATGATTTAAAGAAAGTGGTATTTAAAATTCCATAATGAATCAATCTAAAAATGATGGCATATGAAGAGAAACAAATAGTTTATCTATACAAGACAATTGTTAAAAATATATATTTAATTTAAAAAACATTAAAAGATTTTGTTTTAAAAAAGTTATTTATATCAAAATTTTTTAAGTAGATGAACATTTTAAAGTTATCAGGAGTGAAAAACATTGGAAAGGTAAAAGTTTGATATGAGACAGAAATGAGAGTGGGTATAGTGTAATGCTCAAGTTTTGTACATTCGCGTAAACAGAATCTGGAATCCAGGCAAAGAGACCAAAGCCAACCAGACCAGGAGTGTGTCATCCTGAATCTGACCATGCTTCAACTCATTTACCAGTATTCCATGACTCAAGACCCTACGAATGACCATACTTGAAGTTACATATAGTATATCCATCTTTCACTGCCAGCATAGGGCAGGGAGAAACATGAAACTCAGAACTTAATTGTCCATCTATTATCATCTCTTCTAGCAATATGTCCAGCCCAACTCCACTTCAGTCTTTTACTTTTTTGAATAAGGTCAGTAACACCTGTTTGTTCTCTTACCCATATAATGCATTTTCAATCTCTTCTTGTTACTCCTAACATGCATCTCTCCTTACTTCTTTGAGTTATCTGAAATCTTTGTATTGCTCTTCTATTAAGTGTCCAAGTCTCAGATGCATAAGTAAAAACTGGTAAAACACATTTATTAAAAACCTTCCTTTTTGAACACATAGGCATATTTTTTTTTAGTATCGAATTATTTCTACCAAAAGCACTCCATTATGTTTCCATCTGTAGTAATAATATGACCAAGGTATTTGTAATTGTTATCTTCTAACTCATCATAATCAATCTTTATTTTCATCTTTTGATAAAATCCATTGAATATTACTTTAGTCTTTTTAACATTTATCTTTAGTCCTCCTTTCCTATTTTCATCTGATAACTCCTGCAACATTTCCTGCAGCTCTAAAGCATTATTTGCAAAAACAATTACATCATCTGCAAAATCTAAATGACTTAAATAATCTCCATTTACTTTTCACTCCTTTAGCTTCCCATTTTAATCCACAAAATACTTCTTGCAGCACTGCTTTAAAAAGTTTTGGAGATATGGAATCACCCTGTCTTACAACCTTCTCAATATTGACTTTCCTAGTATCATTATGTAATCTAATTGTTCCTGTTGCATTTTTATAAATATTCTTTAAAATATGACAATATCCTGGATCTATACCTTGATGATCCAATGCTTTAATCACTGAAGAAATGTGTATAGAATCGAAGGCCTTTTCATAATCTACAAATCCAAAACATAATGGCAACTCATATTCATTTGTCCTTTCTATAACTTCTCTTAATACCTGAATATGATCTACTATACTAAAACAACTTTTAAATCCAGCTTGTACTCTTGGTTGGTGGAAATCCAATGTTCTCTGTAGACGAGTTGTAATTATCTTGATAAAAAATTTGTATAAAACTGATAAAAGACTGATAGCTCTGTAATTTCTAATATTTTTAAATATTAATATTATTTCTGTATTCTTCCAATCATCTGGTACATCTTTATCATTTAGACATTTGGTATATAACTTTGCTAAAAATATTTCTATTTCTTCACCTGCTTCTTTTAATATATCAATTATAATTCCATTATTACCTGGAGCCCTTCCTTTCTTCATACATTTAATTACATGTCTCACTTCTTCATTTAAAATTCTGGGCAATTCAGAAGATGTAATAGATATAGGAGGTACTTGTTCTTTATTACTATATAATTATTGATATAAGTCTTCTACCCATTTCATGATGTCATCTCTCTTTTTAGTTAATTCCGTCTTTTTTTATTATTTCAGATATAAATTTCCTACCAATACCAAAATGTTGTTTTACGCTCTTGAGACTTTTAATTGTTTTGTGCTCTTGAGACTTTTATTCTCTTCCATAGCTTTCCTTGCTAGTTCACAGTTATATTTTCTTATATCATTATTAAATCTTTTCCTTACCATTTTACAAAATTTGAGATATTCAATCCTTTTTAATGTATCATTTTTCATATTCCTTTTTTTCTTCATAAATCTCTAGTCTCAGTAGAAATTTTATTGGTCAAGTGTTGCTTTTTTTTACCAGTTATCTTTGTTGCAGTTTTTAAAAGTGTATCATTTATTTTCTTATTAATTCCCTTCAAATCTGAATCATCTTCTAAATCGACTAATACTTGAAACCAATTTGTAAGTTCTAATTTAAATTCATTAGGATGTTTTTGAAGATTAGGAATATCAACTGTAAATATTGCCTGTTTTAATAACAATTATAAGCAAGCATAAGAAATGGTGATTATGTGATGTTTATTGGCTTAAAACCAATCCTGCCTAATAGGATAATGGTGGCTATGGTTAATAAAGAATCAAAGACACCAAAATCTGTAGGTACTGAACTGAGTTCAGACCTATATGACTTTATAAGCTAATGAACTTGGATTGAAAATACAGTGTTTTCAGTTTAAGACTAATGGTTTTGTAGTTAAGTAGAGATAAAAGGTAGCTGCTGGAGGATTGCATTAGATCCTAAGACCTTTGTGCGGTGCTCTCAGATCCAAGACTCCTCACTGGTGAAGGCTACAATCCAGAAACTAGTCTGGGGATATTGGATGAGTAGGCAGTAGATGGGGATTTTATGCACAAGCCTCTGGCTTCCATTGATTACTTTGATTGGCACTACTGTATGGAGAGTTTTGCCTGTTTTAATAAATATTGTTTTTCTTATTAATTTTTGTCTTTCTAGTTTTGCATTAACACATATCTCAAATCTTACTAGTCGATGATCACTTCCTGTGTTAAAATTAATAAGAGCATTACAGTCTTGAAATATGTATTTTCTGTTAGTCAAAATATAATCCAAATTTGCTGTACCTTCATTTGGATGCTGCCATGTCCATTTCCTTTTAACATTTTATCATTTATAATTATTCAAATGTTATTTAAATATTTATCTCTAATATTCATTTTTGCTCAATTTCTATGTTCAGTAAAAACAGTAATAACTTTTGTGGATGACTTGCTTTTGATTTCTTTTATCCATACTGTCCTTGTTATACATCATTATAATGTATAGAGAGAGCCAATGGCCACATTAATTGATCACAACATAGCTTAACTTATTATGTCCAGCAATTGAACATTAAATTACACTTACATTAATATCTTTCATTTCCAATTTGACATGGATTTCTAGTGTTATATGCAGTACTTGGGTATTTGTTATTAATACAATGTATAATTAACAGTATTGTTACTATAAAATTAAAAAATACAGCAAGTATAAATGATGGAATTACTTTACAAAAATAGCTTATGTTCATATCATTTAGTTTCAGTTCCATTTGTATTGTTTTTAAGTTAGACAAAAAACTTTTAAAAGTTTAAGTATTCTAGTTTAAAGTTGAGAAGAAAGTAATTTCTTACTTTAATCAGTGAACACAAGTGAGATTTCAAGTAAATAATATGCTTGATTTAATTCATCCTATCTACTAAATAAATGTAATTAATAAATGTTCAATTGTTTTTATTGAGGAACATAGTCCAAAATAGTTGAAGTGTTTCATATTAAAAACATTGATAATTAAAATTATTGTATTATTAATTTTTCACTAAAAGATGTTTTTGAAAGAAAAGACAGGAATAAAGGAATGGTATTTACATCACAATGTTACTTTTCATACAATAAACGTGTAATATGTAGACGAAAAAAATATTAAAATATACAATTTCTGTTTTACATAAATAATCATGTAATTTATATATCTGTTGTTATAGTTATAGATGATGATATTGTAAATTCATATGCCTCACCAGAAATGTCTGCTAGTGACAGTTCTTCACAGTCCTTACCACTTGAATTCATGATGTCAAATGGTAAGTAAAAATGAAATTTCTTGTATGATTTTAATTAAACTGGGTCTAAAATTTCTTTCTTATAAATAAGTCTTTGTAATTGACATTATGTTCGGTCTTCAAGCAGTTCAAAATTCTCTTCATCTATTTAAATACCTTTCTAGAATGTTTGTATGACTTGTGATTCCAAGAGATAATGATTTGCATATTCATTGAATATCAATAATACATATTTTAGGCTTCATATTTTTCACTCAAAATTGAAATAAGCATTAATTTTTATAAATACTTTCTAAAACTTAATTTCTTGTAACAATATAAAATTGTTTAAAATATGTTTATTGTTATATCTGTGCAAAATTTGTATATAGCAGTAATTCAACAGCAAACATTTTCTGCTAATTTATTAAACCAAAACAATAATTTACTGTGTTTGAAAATTTGTGATGATGGTATTTTATTTGTAATTACATATTGGACTAATCTAAAAATTCATATTTAATCTTTTCAAATACAGTTAAGCAGCAAATTTACACTGTATTTTCTTGTGATAAACATTGATTAGATTAGAATATATATTATTTATTGAACTTTCTACACTCACATATATTAAACATCATTGCCTTTATATATGGGTAGTATGCATATAAATTATGATCATATTAACAAAATTTATAAAATATAATATAGTTATTAATAACATATTATGGGAATTCATTTACATATATGATAGTGAGTGTATTCACTCATGCATTCACAGAAACAATAATAAAAATGCTATCACAGTTTCATTTTTAAGACAAAGGTAAGAACAAGTTGACTGAGTTTCATTGTTATATGCTCCAGATGATATGCTTTCTTTCAATAACTTGGTTCTATATAGAAATATAATAGTTATCTTGTCAAAAAATTATGAATTCTAATTGTTTTGATGTTTATGACATTGATATCAAGTTGCATTATATTTAAAAAGTTTTGAAACTTTTAGCATTACATTCAGAAAATATTTTATTATGCAAAATACTGCTCATCAAATTTGGAAAGGGTAATAAAGAAAGATTAAAATGTGTGTACTTCCAACATAAACCAAATAAATTTTAATAAATGTAAATGCTCCAAGGTAGAAAAATGCCTACAAGCATATTGTAAAATTTATCTACAAATTGTAACTTTTTTTTTAAAGTGATTGTGCTCAGAGAAAAAAGGCCGCTGCTCAAATACTATAAAATTTATTAATTTTAACGTTTTTCTGTTTGTTTATTTACACTTATTTGCTTACATTTTTGTTTAATAGTATATAACAAGTTGTATGGTAAGATGCAGCACAGTTCATAACTACTGTAACATTCAAGTGGTAGTAATAACATGAGTTATCTATAACATATTTTGACTGGTATTCTCCCATTACAGATTGTGCTGGTCGACTAGATAGAGTCATAACTTGAAAATTGAACCGATGATTTTACATTTTTAAATACTGAATTTGAGCTGACATCTTAACGAACTAGTCTATTCTGTCAAATGCAACAGTCAATAGAAATATATTATATTAATCTATGAGAAGCTTACTGATTTCTGCATATGATCTTAAGACCAAATTTAATAAATGGATTTCACTACATTATAGAATAAAGCAAAGAAAGTTTTCAGAAACCAGTGACTACAAAAGGAAAAGTCTTTCAGGAGTGATTATCCATTACAGTCATTAAGGAAACTTTAAAGAGTCAATAAAAAGAAAGATAAGAAAACAATTATAGATACTGTAGAGTAAATATTACCAAAATTACACTTTTTTTTATTTCGCTGTAATATCCTATAAATACAATTTATCCAAACCACTGAACACTTTTTAGCAAAACTCTTTATTTGTACATATATAAGTACAGCTACGTTTTGTCTGTGTAGAGTTTTGCTAAAAAGTGTTTGAAGTGGTTTGGATAAATTGTATACCTGTAGAGTACCCATACATTCCAAAGATGGCCAGAAAACTAAATAAAATATGCAATTGGTATAGTATTAGCTCAGGGTTCCAAATCTTTAGCATATTGTAAGGGATCATAACATCTTAGAAACATCACATGATCATTTCTTATGCTGACTCATAACTGTTATTAAAACAGGCAAATTCTTCATACAATAGTGCCACTAAGTGCAAGCCAGAGTAATCAATGGATGCCAGAAGGCTTGTGAGTAAAATTCCTATCTAGTACTTACTCATCCATCCTCCAGACTAATTTCTGGCTTGTGGCCTTCTCAGTGAGGAGCCTTGGATCTAAGAGCACTGCACCTAGATCTTAGGATCTAATGCAACTCTCCAGCAGCCACCTTTTATCTCTACTTAACTATAAAACTATGAGAATAAAATTGGAAAACACAATAACATTTTCAATCTAAGCTCATTATCTTATATGGGTACTGAACTCAGTTCAGTACCCATACATTTTGTGTCTTTGGTTCTTTAATAACCATAGCCACCACTATCCTATTAGGCAGGATTGGTATTAAATCACTAAACATCACATGATCACCATTTCTTGTGCTTGCTCATAACTGTTATTGATATATGGAGAGTTTTGTCTGTTTTAATAACAGTTATGAGGAAGCATAAGAAATGATGATCATGTGATGTTTAATGGTTTAATAGCAATCATTCTTAATAACATAGTGGTGGCTATGTATTGGGTACTGAACTGAGTTCAGACGTATATAAGCTAATGAGCTTAGATTGAAAATATTATTGTGTGTTCAATTTTCTCTTAGTTTTGTAGTTAAGTAGAGATAAAAGGTCGGTGCTGGAGGGTTGCATTAGATCCTAAGATCTAGGTGCAGTACTCTCAGATACAAGGCTACTCAGTGACAAAGGTCACAAGCCAGAAAGTGGTCTGGAGATTTTGGATAAGTAGGCACTAGATAGGGAATTTATGCACAAGCCTTCTTGTGTACATTGATTACTCTGGTTTGCACTGAGTGGCACTACTGTATGAAGAGTTTTACCTGTTTGAATAACATTTTAGAAACCCAAAATAGAAATGTTGAACAATAAAAACTACAACTATTAAATAACACGTGAATGTAAGTGGGCATATATTTATGAAACTATTCAGCACAATGAATAATTAAAAGCTCCCAAAGTAATTATTAAAGAGAAAAACTAAGATTTCTAAATTATCAGACTGCACATGTATCAATGAACATATGCATAATTGAAAAAATACAATATTGGATAGGAAGGGAAACCATTTTAAAAAACTGTCACATGGAGATGTCAAAAATTCCCATAATTCAGCCTAGTTTGATAATTCATGATATTTATAAACTATTCGTTAATGTTTCTCTTACGATAAAAATTAGAAAAATCAGGAGCCCCCCATAGATCATTATATCAAACTTTTTACATACCATTGCTTTTGATAAAATATTGTAATTGGTTAGAGCATCATCTTAAATTGGGATTAGAAAGTCTAAAGACCACAAGTTCAATTCTGTGCTTGTACTTTTATTCATTAGGCCAAAAAAACTGAATATGAAAGAAAATAATTTCACTCAATACATTATATTATAATGAATTTGTGGTGTTATTAACAGTGGAATGTATTTGAAAAGTTTAAATAAAGTTTGAATTTTAGTAAAATCATGAAAAAATTTGTTCGTGATGATAGTATTTGTCCAGCCAATATTTTGTACAATTGCAAGTAATTTACTCATATTAATTAATTTTTTTCTCTTTAGTTTTACATTAATGTGTATCTTATGTCTTATTAATCGATGATCATTTTCTGTGCTGAATTTATTAAAAACTTTACAATCTTGAAGTATATATTTTCTGTTAATCAAAATATAATCCAATTGTGCTGTATCTTCATTTGGATGTTTCCATGTCCATTTGCATTTAACATTTTTCTCAAAAAAAGAATTAATACCATAAAGTTTCTCTTTTTCTGCAAACTCCTAAAGTTCTGTCCTCTCTCATTTTTATCACCAAAACCAAATTTACCTACAGACTTTCATCTTTCAGTTGTTTACCATTTCAAGCATTAACATCTCCCATGACAATTTTAAAATGTTTGGTTTGATCAAAAGCTTTTTGTACATCCATATAAAAATCATTTATTTCTTCATCACAATGAGAACTTGTTGGGGCATAAACCTGAATTATCTGCATTTGATATCATCAAGTTGAATAATAAATCTTGCTACTCTGTCCTATATCCCATCAATTTCCACAATGTTGTTCTTCCACTTTATTTTTAATAAATCCTAGTCCACTTGTATGTCTAATGTTTATTTCTTTGTAATACAGTACATGTCCACTTTTTCAATCAATTGTCTCTTTATCTTTCCTTCTAACTTCACAAAATCCAATAATATCCTATTTAATATGAGACAGTTCTTCCAATTTTTGCAATTTTCCTTCACTTGAAAATGACCTGCAGTTGTAAGTACCTAAATAAAAGGGTCATCATATGGCAGCCTGGGTCCACAATCAGGAAATTCTTAGCAGCCTCTGACTTTGGGTCATGATTAATTTTTGTCTGTCATAAAATTCACACACATATTTTTTCTACCTTCAAGAAAACTCGTCTGATACTTCAGTTAAGAGCTATAAGGCAACTAAAAAAACCCATTGTGTTTCTTCATCTTAAATTTAAGAGCTAAAAAGCCAATAAACTCACCACACTGATTAATGTATGTTGGTGACCAGTCCATACATATTCGTATATTGTATGAATAATTACGTAGCAATAACAGCTGCAACAAAAATGAAGTGGGCATTAGGAATTTGCTGTGTTATGTTCTTTTAAAGCCTCCAAGAGGATTCAAAAGGTCTCCTTTCAGTTAACAGTAAACGATTATGCTACTTTTATAGCAAAGATAGGTATGTGAAATATAGTTGAAAGAAATGTTAAAATATACAAATTCTATTTTAAATAATTATATAGTTTGTATATATTATATTATGATTATAGATAACAATGTTGGAAATTCATATGCCTCACCAGAAGTGCCAGCTAATGGCAGTTCATCACAGTCCTTACCATTTCCACTTACAGTGCCACATAGTAAGCAAGAATGAAATTTCTACAATTTTTTTTAAATTTTAGTTAAACTAAGTTTATATTAAGGATTTTATGAATGAAAACGATTGCAATTGACCATTATCCAGCCTTTAGGTAGTTCAAAGGTCTCTTGACCTTATTATTCATTTCACTCAGTTTTATCTTTCTGAAAAAGATATTATTGGGGTCCATTTTCTCTCATGGAGCTACCTGACTCACTGTAGATTCAACTAGAATGACCTAGAAAACTTCTAAATCAAAAATAATATCTGGATCTGTTATGTTGGGCTTGATTTACAGGTTTGGTTCCAAACCAACAGAAAAAGTAATGACAAACTACTCAAAAATTAATATGTATAATTCATTAGTTACAAAAATACACGCATGTTAGTTAATCAATAATATAAATAAAATTTATACAATTAATGATGACATAGTTGTACCAAGTGACAGAACTCACTTCCAGCTATATGATTCGCCTGCCTTGTGATTTCAAGCAAGACTCTTCCGGCTGTAGTGGACAGCTTATCTCAAGTCGGCTCTAGGTCAGACTCTTCCAGTTGCACTCAGACAACTTGCCTCAAGTCGACTGCTTTACAGTACTAGGTGGATTTTCCTCATTGCGTAGACATATCAGTAGTGACTAGTGAAGACACCATTGCTTTAGGCAGAGGTTTCACTGGAGAGCACATTCAATCATTCAGATTGACAGAAGTTAGCACTTTCTGCTTTGCCTCCAAAAAGGCTGACTATTGTCAGATCCCTTACTTTACTGGGAATGCTTGGATTCAGAGCACGAACCGCAATGAAAGATTCATCCCCATTGGATAGCAACCGGGTGTTAGCCAATCAGGCAAGGAATGTGGAATAGTCCACTTCTGAAGGTAAGGTCAGATATGACAGGATCCATTAATAGTTTGACTCTAAGTCTATGGTCATTCACTCTACAAATGAAACAATCTCATCAAGCTTCATTTCAGAAATTTTTAAGATTGCAGTTCATTATTAGATTTTCAACTTCCCCAAAGTTGAAATCATACTTCACTAAAATTATTAGAGGTTTTGGACAGAAATTAGTCATTTGGAGGGATATTGCTGCCCCAAAATCTAACTCTAATTGGATAGAAGGCTGATTATGATAATAAGATGTCATACATTGAACAACCATGAAAGCTTATAAAATTTACTAACTTGAATTCAGATTTTTTGATTTGATTTGCTATTATAAAGAAATGAACTCGATTCCATAACCAATTTTGTAAAATATTAAAGATTTTAACTTCTCATTTGATAATTTAATATACAAAATTAACAAAGCGTATGACACACTTGAATGAGAAGCTATAAAGATACACAGAAATTATTACACGCTAAGCACTTTCGAGGCCTTTTGCCTCATATTCATAGCGGTACTTTGGTTCTGCAGCTCACAGTACCGCTATGAATATGAGGCAAAAGGCCTCGAAAGCGCTTAGTGTGTAATAATTTCTGTGTATCTTTATAGCTTCTCATTCAAGTGTGTCATACGCTTTGTTAATTTCATAACCAATTTTTTAAATTGACAGAATCAAATTTTTCTAAGCAACCAAATGCCATTATATTGATTTTTTTTTCGACATGAGAGAAAAAAATATTTCTTCAGCTTTTCTTTACAGAAATCAAGCAACTGGTAGTCTTTTTGTTTTTTTTATTGATATGCTAAAATTAACTCAATTTTTTCCCAAATAAATGACAAGGATCCAACAACTCACTATGCTGATTTTGTCCTGCTTATCATTTCTGACCAAATTCCACAACAATTTACCAAAATATACTATAATTTTCATTACCTAAATGCAATTGTAAATGTCTTTAAGAAAATACCATACTTAAATATTTCAAATATATTGAACTGCTTATAATAGCATATGTTTTGAATGGTATTCTTTTTTTTTTTTCGGACATTGTTGATCTGATTTGTGGTATACGAATATAAGAATCCAACTTGTGATCTTCCCTTTTAGAATACTGAATTAAAATGTGATACTCTAATCAACTAGATTATTCTGTTAAAGATAAGTCATTAGAATTGTGATATATTGATTTGTGAGAATCCTTTTAATTTTTTCTATATTTTTCTTTTAAAAATAAAGTTTATTGAATGGTTTTGGAATATCATTATGGAATAGAACAGAAGTTTATTCAGAAACTAATAACATGAAAAGGAAAAATTTTTTCATAAAAACAATTCTAATGAAGAAAGATTATTCATCAGCTATTAAGAAAACCTTGAATTGATAACAGAAAAACGTCAAAAGAAAAAACAATTATAAAGAGTGTAGAGTGTCCATTTATATTAATGATAGCAGACAAAATGAACAGAATCTGCAATCAATATAATATCAGAATAGGCACCCAAAACCATATAGTATATTGCAAAGAATCATAACTTTTACAAATAACATGATAACCATTTCGTATGCTTGCTCATAACTGTTCCTAAAACTGGCAAAACTCTCCATACAATAGTGCCATTCCGATCCAAGGCTCCTCACTGATGAAAGCCACAAACTATAAAATAGTCTGGTGATATTGGATGAGTAGGCACTAGATAGTGATTTTATGCACAAGCCTTCTGGCATCCATTGATTACTCTGGCTTGCACTGAGTGGCACTACTCTGTGGAGAGTTTTGCCTGTTTTAACTTTTACAAATCTAAATTGGAAATGTTGAAAAACATGAACTGTATCTCGGTAAAGAAACATAAATTAATGAAACTAGTTAACACATTGAAAAATGATTGAAAGAGGTTTTAGTAATAGTTAAAGAATTTGCTTATATGGTGATGTCAAATAATTTTATATGTCAACCTAGTATGATAATTTATAGTATTTGGAACCATTCATTAAACTTACCCTTAAGAATAAAATGAAGAAAACTTTTATAGATAATTATGTCATCAAATTTTTTACTGATTATTATCATTTACAGAATAGTGTCATTCACTAAAGCATCATTTTAATTTACAGTTCATAAATGTAGGTCTCAAGTTTAATTCTTATGCTTCTACTGTCACTCGTCAAGCCAATAACCCCTGAAAAATAATAATATCATTGGAAGTATTATATTATAATGAAAACAAGGCAAACCTCTTCATATAGTAGTGCCACCTTATGCCAACCAGAGTATTAGTAACAATTAAATGTATTTTAGAAGTTTAAATAAAATTTGAATATTTTAGTAAGAACATGAAATAATCCATCCAATACTCATTACAAGTAATTTACCGTATTAATTACTGCTTCCTCTTTTTTTTTTTTTTTAATGAAAATGCAAGTACACATAGTTTGTGATTTTATTTGCACTTCTATTAAACAATTCAATGTAAAAAAATTTAAAGATCACCAAGACTTTGAACAAATTATTTTTCTTCAGTATTTTCCTTTTTCCAATTTTTACGTAATTTTACGAATCCCTCAATTGGGAGGCATCAGGAGGATTTTATCTAATTCTCATAGATAAGTATATAAAATTTTTACTGACTGTTGCCTTTGACCAAATAGCTCAGTTGCATAGAGCATTGCCTTAAAATTTCAATATTGTAAACTTTAAAGGTGTGAGTTCGATTCCTATGCCAGTATTGTCATTGGTCAGGCCAGCAACACGTGAAGAAGACCCTGTGCTGTTTATTTGTGTGATGTTTCTAACATGCTTGTGTTTGAAAAGTTTAAATAAAATTTAAAATTTTCTAGACATTCAACTATAAATGATATAGATGATGGAAATAATCCATTATATTATCACATCTGATTTACCATCATCACAAACCTTCAGGAAGTATCATTATTTATTACATTTATTAAACTGACTTTTTTGTTAAAAATAATATAGTCTTGATCCTCTGAATATTTCAATACTGATTTCAGATTACTTAATCTGCACATAAAATAATAGACAAAATTCACTCTATAGTTTAAAACTACATCAAATAAGAGTTTATATACCAACAAAATTATATAGAGATTGGTGTTATTCTATCTTTCAGTAGTTGTCAATATTTACATAACTCACTGAGAGGTGCAGTCATTTATATTTCAATTACATGTATATATAGAAATTTAATATTCTCACAGATAAATGATGAATTCATTGTATTATTTCCAGGAGCATCTGTGTAATAATATAATAGCTGAATAACTGACATTTCATTGCAATAACAAGTACTTTCCTCAGAGCTTCTTTCTCAAATCATAAGATCATGTGTGGTGAGATTTAAAATTATGATTTTTTTTTGTTATTTTCTCCTTATTCTTAAATTGTATTGATTGAAAAGTTTTAAAAAATATTTTATTCTCCAATACCTTTTTTTAAATATTGTTAATTTTCATTTATGCTCTTGGGCCATTTAGAAATCTCTGATCATATTGTTCAGTTTTTTCCAGAATATTTGTTTTATTAAAATTGATGCCACGGTTAGTTAATTTAATGTGTGAATAAATGGCTGATGAATTAGATTTTACTCTAACTGCCTGAATGTGTTCTTCCTTTCTTATGTTTATTCTAAGATTGGTATGCTTCATTTAATTTGTTTATCTATTAGATAAATAATAAATAAATTTAATTGTTCCTTTTGAGAAAAATTGTCTGGAACCATTGAAATGTATCAAATTCAATAAGAAAAAAACTTACAAATAATGTTGCTTTGTACTTTTTCTTTAAGATCGTTTTTTGAAAATGAAAAATAACACCATGGTATTATTTCTCATGTAGGAGAGAGATGGATAAATAATTTATAGTAGATGGAGAAAATATTAAAATATACAGTTTCTATTTTAAAATAGGCAAAATTCTCTCCATACAGCAGTGATCATGTGATGTTTAAAGGTTAAAATGTATAATAAATTGTATATTTTTTTATCACTATAGATGCCTCATCAGAAATGCCAGTTAATGGCATCACAGTTCTTAGCATTTGCACTCACATTGCCAAATACTAAATAAAATGAAGTTTCTATAATCATATCTACAGCTGCCTTGCAAGCAGTTGTCCCTGGGTTAGCAGGTTCACTTCCTGGCCGATGCTATTACACATGAAAAAAAAGTATTTTATGAATGGAAAGCTTTGTACTTTCATTGTCTGGTTGCTGTATATTGGTATTAATTAACAACAAATATTTAACAAGTAAACCCTGCACACAAATAAGTTTATATAACGAATTTTATTTAAATAGCAAATTAATTATTATGTACTGAACTAGATCTGAAGGAAGATGCGAGTAAATTATTCTTTCTAGGTTTAATTGGATTTAAATATATTTTTTTAAAATAACTTAAAAAAAAACATGAGAATGGTCTGGCCCTTCAAGCATAGCCATCAATAATACCCACAGTCGGATTGAGCTATACAAAGCATAACACGACCATATTTGCTGACCTTGGCCCAACCTCGACTGCTGAATCCAAACCCCTACCATACAAAGTATTTTATTTGTTTGAGGATCAAGCTCAGATGCCAGCCAACCATAAGTTATATAGTCGGCATGCTTCAGATGACAGGCACACAATCCAGTATTTGGAAATATCTCACGGCTAGCTTTTCTTCTCAATTGTAATGGGGGGCATTTGGCACATTTACCCAACATGTATAATTATTTAAAAACTAATTTACCGGTAATGTAGTTACTAGAGAAAGAGAATTGACTAAGTAACAATAAAGCAAACCAATCTTTATTTTATACACACACACATATACATATAGCATAATATAATAAAGTCTACACAAGAAATATTAGAGATTATTTTAGGCTATAATTATGATAGTCTGTTAGAGTTCGTTCATTAACATATATATGTCAAGACATTTATAATGGAGAGAAAAAAAGTATCTTTACCCAGGTTTTCTACTAGCACATGACTCCTTCATTTGTTTAGTTTCTATTTATTTCCTTTTACTTGTTGACTACCAACCGGTTTGGTCTTTTGATTTTCATCAATGAGTTCTTGTTTCCTTTTTGTTCATCAAGTTAACAATGGGGGAGAGAGATTATCGGCAGCTCACACATCATAGATCAGGCATTGGTTCCAGATTAAGAACATCTGATTGTACTGAGGACTCGGACTCAAAGGCTAGCCAAACACTCCTACTGTTCTTTATCACTGCATGATAAGTCGGCCTTCAGTGATGAATGGGTCGAGGAATGAGTATACCAGAAATGTGGACAGCTTTTCCAATGACCTTTCTTTGATCATCTTCTCTTCTTTATTTTTTATAGTAATACTATCAAGACAGAGCATTAATAATAATAGTGCTGTCTTGCATTGGTGGTCGAGAGGTCAGCGCGACTGCCTTGCACCAGCAGGCAGTTGCCCGGGTTGCGGGTTCGCATCCTGGCCGATGCTATGACACTTAAAAAAATAATAATAATAATAGTGCTTATATTCAGACATTGCATAACCTGATTGCCTCTGCTTTTCTCTTTTATAATTCTGTCTCCCATTGTTTTATTTTATCATGACTGAGATGAAGTTTAATTAATTTTTGCATTTTTCTATCTTGAAATTAATCTAATTTGTCATCATTTGATAAAATAGTTTTTTTAAATTAATTTAATTGTTAGTTTTAGTTTTTCTTTTATCAGCCAGTAATCTTTTAATAATTGCGTCTAGAGGTTTTTCTTTTTACAAATTAACTCTTGTTTTGATTTTTACATTTATTTGTTATTATTTATTTTTTTCAAACATATATATTTTTTTGTAATTTATAAAAAGGGACAGCTAGTTTCAATCTTTAATTAAGAATTATCCCTCCCTCCCCACTCCAATCTTGAACTTTTACTCTATTAAAAAAAACTTTGTATAAGCAATCGTTCACTTTTGATATAATTATATAATTACATATCTTAAAAGAAAGTTGTTTATCACTGCCTTATTCTATTTTTTCTTAAAATGAAAATATGTAACATGACTATATATGGGTAGCTTTAACATATATATTTCATTCATGTTACAGTACATTTATCTTCTATAAATGATCTCATATGCCTTACAGCTTCCTTAGGTTTACTTTGGGAATTTATGATAGTGAAATTCCCCAGGAAAATCCTCCGAACCAAACCATACTCTTCAATATATATTGAAGCTTCGGCAACAACAGTCCAAATCCCCAAATGCAATAAAATCATAGTCTTTTCTATATATATTCATTTTATTACTTTATTTGTGACATTCATACTTAAAGTATTGGTTTGTGATAATTCCATTATGTTTAATGCTTATACCATGTCACCAAGATCTTTCTCATTATATGACAATGTCCATCTGAATTTCCACACATAGGTTAATGTAGCGGTGGAGTATCAGACTGTGGATCATAAGATCTTCAGATTGATTCCAGTTTTCATATTTTTTATGAATCCCCAAATTCCCAAACAATAACACCATTGGATTATTATTACTTGATGCAAATATTAAAAGCTCTATCCTTTGTGGTTTTAATCATACTGGAAGTTTAGCAAAAGATTGCCTTTGACTCTTTTTTTATATTAGATTATATTGACTGACTTAAAACAAAGTATAGTATTAAAAAAGACAGAATTATTAAAATATTGTAAGACATTTTAGAATAAAATAAGTAATTTTTAGTCAACACATCATAATAATCTCATTTATTACTACATATTCATCTATATGTTCTTATTATTTGTTTTTTATGAAACAGGTTGATAAATGCAAAAAATATCTAAATATGTGATCACATAACTTTTTTTGCCAGATGCAGTTGCACCCAGAAATCAAAGTGGTTGGAGAAACCGATTAAGAGGTTAGTAATTATTGGTTATTGTTTTGCTTGTGATTATTACATTAATAGATAAAATTAGAATATAAGATTAGCATAAATCATCTCAAGTATAATACTTATGTGCATAAAGCAGATGCTAATTTGTCTTCCATTGGCAACACTTTTAGTAAACAATAAAATCAAATGGTTTTATTTTCAAGGCTTTGAAGCTCAAGTGCCAGAAACGGTGGAAATAGGTTATAGTTCTTGGACTTTAAGTTTCACAGTTTGTTACTGTAATGTCCTGGACAGGTTGATTTAAGATTGTTGAAATTCTTTATGTAAATAATAGTATAAAATTTAAGATTCATAAATAATATGTATATTAAAAGTATTGGAATTATTCTTTATGTAAATAATAGTGTAAAGTTAAAGATTCATAAATAATATGTATAATAAAAGTATTGGAATTATTAATGTAAATTGTCATGTAGAAATAACCATATATGGGTTTAAAGTTAAGTAAAATGTACTTATAAAAATGCCTCGCCTTATAAGGTAAAAATGGGGATAAATCAAAATCCATAAGGACTAGTGAAGGGTTCAGCTATCAGACCATATAAGGAGAGGTATTTATGGAATGTTGTTAGGACTCCAGAAGTTGGATATATAAGTGGGATGTAGAGGGAGAATCGGTGAGCAGTAGTAGAAAAAGGTAGACTACAGTGGCCTTAACGGGCAGACCTATGATACCCAACTTTAAAGGAGTGCTTCTGCCAACGTATGTAACAGTAATATAAAAATTGTAATTTGCTGGAAATCAAACTAATAATTTAACTTACTCAAATCTGTCTAAAGTCCCATTTATTTGACGCATACACGTCAAAGCTGGCGCAGTTGAACAGGATCACCGTAGACAGATTTTGGGAACAGCAAACATACATCGGATTTCAGTATTAAACCAAAAAAGGGAACCGCGACCAGAGATAAATTCGTGCATCGAAAATGGCTGCCAACATACAATTGCGAATAGCAGACTTCGATGTTGAAAATCCAAGTAACTGACCATTATATGTAAAACTAGTAGAAAAACATATCCTGGTAAATAGCATCAAGGAAAATGATATAAAAATAGCTACTCTTTTGGGGTTTGCAGGAATAAAAGTTTTGGAAATAGCCAATTGTTTGTGTGAGCCAGTTGAGCCTGAAACATTACAATATAACGAGGTAGTCGCGAAATTAACTGCAGAGTCTGCCCTCTACCGTCAAAACATATCGCCAGATTACATTTTAGACTACGACAATAGGGAAAAAATGAAACTTAAAGAATACGATGCGGCACTACACGAATTAGCAAAAAATTGTGCTTACGCCCAGTTTTTAGAAGAGGCACTTCTGGAACAATTATTATTGGGAATATATGAAACAAAATTCTGCGAACATTTATTAGCAGACTCACAATAACATATAAGGAAGCAATAAAAAGGGGAATGGCACATGAATCAGTAATCAACCAAGCTAATGAATATATATTTAGCACATTGCAGTGTTTTCAGTACCCGTCAATTCAGAGAACAGTCGAGCGAGAAGAGAAAGGCAGAAATCAGAAAGATTATAGGTGCAATCGCCTGTGTTACCGCTGCGGAAAACCAGGACACCTCGAGCAGAATTATGATCAAGTACAACGCAAACTGTCAAGCCACGGATTACGAGGACCTCTGGTGAAGAATTTTGACGAATCAAAATTAAATAAACAATCCCCAGAAATGTACGATATAAAATCATTAAAGAGCGAAAGGTCTGAATTTAAACAAACAGTATACATAGAAGGAAGACGTTTTAAAATGGAAATAGATAGCGGCTCGGGAGTATCTCTGATATCCTTAAGAGATTGGAAGAACATTTCTAAAGAAAGCAGTTTTTCTAAAAAAATCGAGAGGACTGAAGTTTGCGCTAGAGACGTCAACGGAAACACGGTTGAGATCGTTGGAAGAGTTTTGGTGAGAGTAAAATTAACCGCGATCAGCAGAATGCTACCATTATTTATAGTGTATAAGCTAATAAACCCACTAATCGGCAGAAACTGGTCCCGACCACTGGGAATCACGATCAATGTAATAAAAAAAATGAATATTGTATAACGATCAAAATGAAAGTGAAGATCGAATCTAACCGCAAAAACAATATCTGAACTACTAGGGCGCCATCTAGGCATTTGAGCCTAGAAAAAATTATAGAGTAGGCAGATATGCGCTGTTAAAATTCCACTTTATTTAAATATTCCGATCGTTAGCCCAAGTCACTAGCTCAGCGGAGACGCAGAGATAAAAATCTATATCTTAATTTATATCTTAAATATAAATAAAATATAAAAGCTACTGCCAGAAATTAACACATAAAAATATTTATTTACGCACATATAAAATCATTCTAAATTCGAGGAATAGGTTTAACATTTTTAGATTTTTCTATTAATCTTTTAATTTTACATTTCACTAAGTTTCAATGAGTTTAATATTTTATTTAGATAGTCAAGTATGAATAGACTATATAGATCTGCATTTGAAAAGAAAATATTCTTCCCTGATTTAACCTTAGGCAACAAATTTCGCAACCAAACTGGTGCCAATCCATCTGATACATTCATGTATTCAATGTAGCATGATACGACAACACAAAATACTATACTGTCAGGAAACGATTGACTCTCCACCAACAGGAATGTGACATCTGTTGGCAAGTAGAACAATAAACAAAAAACTCCATAGGAATGGACTGCGGTCTTCTGCCGACTTACAAACCCATCCATAGGCAAACAGAGGGTGTGTGGCGTATATCTATAATCCTGCCCGTAGCGGACCTCATACTACATCTACTAATTACACAAATATATCCAATCCATTGAACCAATTCAACTACGAAATGAATAACCCAAGATTACCCTCCCTTAATATAACTTTACAAAACTATATAGCCATTCACGCCCGACTTAAATTTAACATTTAAATACGTTCGCACAAATGCATTTTATAAAATTTGTTTTAAAATGTTGAGTACAGATCAGCTGCACAGATTCCACGGTCAAAAACATTCCAAATTAAACACAACCAATCAAAATACAAAGTCATCGATAAACGTCACTTGCATAGGGAATATACAAATCCCATTAGCATTCATCGTAAGATGCTTGCAGTGATATCGTTGACATATATTCTAATCGAATGTGAAAACCACAACATTATCAACCGCTAACGAATCTATGCAACGTCTATACCCAACCTAAATTTCATCATTTAAAATTTAAACAATAAACAATTTATACAAGAAAAAAAATGGAAATGATTTTTATCAATCGGAAAACATATAAAATTAAACATTAATTTGATTTAAAAACTTACAAAAGTCAGATAAGAGTCCGTTTTTAACATTTAAGTTGGCTTGTTTATCAATTTATAAAACTTGACGAAAATTCTTAATTGATTTTAATAATTGTTCATTTCACATAGCTTATGGTAGAAGAGTCCAGGTTCCTGTTGGCAATTCCCATGGAGACTTTCCTGGAAGACCGGTCTGATATTTTGGAGGTAGCATTAGCTGGTTCTGTTCTGGTATCACAGTCTTTTCATTTTACATTTTTTTTAAAACAAAAAAAAAATGAGAGAGAACGGCAAGTGCGTCTTACCGTTTTCATCAAATTAAGTTGGAAAAACTGACTGGAACTCAATATTTTTTTCTTTTTATAGTCCTCCTATGGATTCCATGAACAAAAACGTCACTGTTCTGTTTTTTCGTTATGGTCCGGGCCTTTATTTGCTTCCATTGGTCAAGCTAAAATCTCTTTCTTCTCTTATCTAACTTTTCATCTGACTTTTTAATTAAACAGCTTTTAGATAATTAATAAACAATCATTTCCATTTACAGATTACAGGAATTAATTAATACCTGTTTTTATTTTAACTTACGTTATTTTTTTTATTAAAATATTTTTATATTTCAATCTTGTATTTTTTATTAAAAAAAATACGTTCAAATACTTTTTTTTTTTTGTTTATGAAAAAAATATTTTTAAAGTTTAGCATCTGTGCGAATATATACGTTTAACAAACATTTTAATTTTAGCGTTTAGTTTTTTTTCTTTTAATACACTTATTTTTATATGCGAACTTAAAAGTTTTTATTTTAAATTAATGTAACGGCATATTTATATATCGTTACAATTG
>JAQFVV010002144.1:0-33747 GCA_028023455.1 Epiperipatus broadwayi | reverse complement strand
AGTTTCATTTCAAATATTTAAGATTTTTCCACCTATAGTGATAGCTTACTCATTCTTATTCCATCATGCTGAGGCTGTACAATATAGTACTTGTGTGTTTGCAGGTAAACCAAGATAGCAGCTCATAATGTGATTATTATTTTTGTTTTTTATTTTTGTTTATTTTATTATTGTTATTATTTTTTTAAGGAAACTTGATAATGATTACAGAATGTAGTTGAAACGTTGTATGGAAGAAGAAAGAAAATTATAGTTTGGAATAAAACAAGTTTTTAAAAAGAAAAAGGAATGTTGAATTTATATATTCATTACCATATGTTAACCCTGCTACTGCAACTCCTATCCATATAATTCTAGCTACATCATATTTATTATATGAAACACTATTAATTTCTTTATCAATCCTTTTCTTTTCTTTGCTTCAATTATCAACTTTTTCTCCCATTCATCCAAATAATTTTTCTGATTACTTAAAATAATTTCCAAATAACTACATCTATTCACCACACTTAATTTAATATCTCCCAATAAAAATTCTACATCTTCTCTTTCCCCAGTATTAACCATCATTATATTTTATTTTTCTTCATTAAATTTAATCCCCATCTCTTTACCCACCCTTGCACATGAACTCAACATAACTTCCATATCTTCTCTTCTTTCTACACATAAAAATATATCATCCGCAAAAAAAAATACCTGACAAAATATATACTCCCTTACTACCTATTAACGGTATCTCTATCCCTCTTCCTAATCTTTCTATTGCTCTTTCCATTTCACTCAAATACAACACAAACAAAATAGGTGACATAGGGCATCCTTGCCTTAGTCCCACACCATTTTTAACTTTAATTCATTCTATATTCTCTAATTGATATATATAATAATTATTTTCATATAATTTTTTAATATCTATTAAAGCATCCATTCCCAAATTTGCTAAACTTATCCATAATTTATTTCTATTTACTCTATCATATGCCTTCTCTATATCTATATAACTCATATATAACTGTTTACCTACATTCCTACTCATATCCATAAGTTGTGTAACTACAAATAAACTATCTCCTATATGCTTATCTAATCTAAAACCTCTTTGCATTTCCCCCACTACATTATTCCCTTCCATCCATTTTACAACTTTACTAGCCATCATATATGAGAAAACTTTATATAAAACTGATGTTACCACTATCGGTCTATAATTATTCAACTTTCTATGATCCTTACCCTTTCCCCTTTAAATAATAACCTTATTCTTGTATTACTCCAACTACTTGGGAAAACTCTATTCTGTCCATTTTATTAAAACAGGATAATAACTTTACTTTAACCTATATCCTAAATTTATTACCATCTCTGCTGCCCATCTATCTAAACCTCTTGCCTTCCCACTTTTCAATTTCTTCTCTACCTCACTTTAGTTCATTTTCTGAAAACCTAATATTCCCATTACTATATTCTTTCATATTTTCTAACACTCTATCATTCACATCTAACATCTTTTCTATATTCATTACATAACTATTTAAGATTCTCTCTAAATCTTCTCTAGAGGCTACACCCTGTTCCCTCATCATATAGTAATACTAACTTTCTCTCCCCTACATTTCTCCTTTTAATATAATTCCAAAATTTTTTGCTCCCATCTCTTCCACTCTTTATTAATATACTCCAACAATTTACTACTCCAATTTCATTCTCTCTCTATAAATATCAGATTTAGCCCAACTTTTTCTTTTCTAAATACTTTTCCCATTTAGCATTAATATTTTTTTCACTTTCCTTATTCTTAATAGCACACTTATATTCTCTACATGCCTCTTTCCTTTCTTTTATATTTTTACTAATTCTCATTTTTTATTACTTTTATTCTTCTGAATATTCTCACCTAAAACCCTATTTGCCACTTTTTCTACTTCTTTACACCAGTCCTTATACTCATCTCCCAACCCACTCTTCCATTATTTCTTCAACTTGTATTTTATACTCTTCCAACTTATTCTTATCATTCACTCTCCATCCACATCTTTCACTATTATTTCTACTTTTATTTCTATTCTCCATCACATTACTAACCATTTCAATTACAATGAAATTATGATCACTATTTTAAATCAACAGTGGCGCCCCCACCCCAATGTTTTCAAAAAAAATTCCTGCTAAGAACATCGTATTTAATAATTACATTTTATTTTTTATTACTGTTATTTTAAAAAAAGAAATTAAGTGAGTAAATGATTAATTACAATATTTACAAATTATCTGGGTTTTTTTAAATAAGTTGTTAACAGAAAATTTTTAAAAAAAATACAATATTTACACCATATTCATGTAAGTGGCATGAAACCATATCATGACCATTAACACATGCTTTTCGTGAGCACAGGATCTCATATCTTTGAAAATGGTCCACTGCATCACACTCTGTAACAGGAAGGTCCCAAATTTTTATCATTATGACAATTTAACCAAATCAAACTGCTGACAAAAAGAGACACACTGAATTGAACCAAAGTACGACAATGGTTAAGAACATCTCATAGCTTCAGTATAATATAAATTTTGGTGGATAATAAACTAGTTTTAAACAGTGCCATAGAACTGTCCTATTAATTGAATCAAATGCCTTAATTAAAACAATTAAAGCAATATAGAAATCATTCCTTTGTTCCTCACACTTTTCATGCATTTGTCTGGTACCAAAAACCACATCTCTATAGTGCTTCTAGATTCCCTAAAACCATACTGACTCTGTGGTAAACATTTATCTATAACTGGAAGCAATCTATTTAACAAAATCCTTGAAAGTACATTCGTTGTAGTGGATAATAATGATATTCCATGATAATTATTCCAATCTAGTCTATCCCCTTTGTTTGTAAAAATTGGAACAATTATGGCAACCTTAATATCAGATGCACACTTTCATGAATCCAGATATTCCTAAAAATTTCCAATACTTTTGAAGTTAACATATCATCATCATATTTGAACCTTCTCCAAATATTTTATCAGGATCTGGACATTTTTTATTTTTAAGATTATAAAGAGCTGTTTTAACTTAATTAAACTGGATATGCCTGTCGAAATCTAAATGAATAGATAAAAGAAGATATATCATTCAAAAACATCATCTCAATTCTTGTTCCATTATTCAAAAGATGATGAAAATACTCTTTCCACTTGTTCAAAATATTATTATCATCATATAAAAAAGGGCATTGCTTAATTTAGTAGGATTGGGATACTGTTTCTTAGATCATCCATATGTTGCTTTCAATGCATGAAAAAAGGATCTAGAATGACAACAATTAATGAATGTTTTATCTTCTTCTCAGTTTTAATCCACCAATCATTTTAAAGCCCACTCATCAGTCACTGAAAATCAGCCTTCAGGTCTTTATATTTATTATGAAGTTCAACATTTAATCTATTAAGAATGCCATGTTTCTTTTCAATTAAATCACTAATAATATAATCTCTATCAGAAAACCAATAATGATTCTTTTTTAATGAGCTTAAGAATCAGCTTTCTTGTATCCATAACACACTTCATAAGAGAATTTCATGCTTCAGTAATATGACAATTATGAAGATCCAAAATAACAATTTTAGTGTTTAATAGTTGTTGAAGATTAATACATATAGCAGATTCTTCTAAAATATGAACACCCATTTTCTTGTGAATATGATTGGAATAATTACCTTTTAATGCAACTACCATATTAATCTTGGATTATGCTAATCTATTATCTGTTCAACAATTTGAGTATCTAGATGCTCATGTTACAATAACCTAGTCTATTGAATGCCATTGTTTTGAGTGTGTATGCATCTGCGTTCCTTTGTAGTAGTTTTTGTACCTGAACAAAGTGTTTGTAATAGTCAGATATCTTAACATGGATGCATCCATATTCCTTTGTAGCAGTTTTTCTACCTAAGCAAAGTGTTTGTGATAGTCAATTCATGTCTTACGCATAAATTCAATAGTAACAAACCATTTGAATTGAATACCATAGCATGGATGCATCCATGATCCTTTGTAACAGTTTTTTCTATCTAAACAAAGTGTTTGTGATATTCAATCCATGTGTTGTGCATAAATTCAATAATACCAAACGATACAAGGCCACAAGCCAGAAACTTGTCTGGGGATATTGGATGAGTAGGCACTAGATGGGGATTTTATGCACAAGCCTTCTGGCATCCATTGATTACTCTGGCTTGCACTGAGTGGTAATACTGTATGGAGAGTTTTGCCTGTTTTAATATTGGAGTAAGTATACATACTTATTTAGCACCAGTTTCATTTCAAATATTTAAGATTTTCCACCTATAGTAATAGCACTCATTCTTATTCGATCATGTAGAGGCTGTATAATATAGTACTTGCGTGTTTGCAGGTAAACCAAGATAGCAGCCCATAATGTGATTATTATTTTTGTTTTTTATTTTTGTTTATTTTATTATTGTTATTATTTTTTTAAGGAAACTTGATAATGATTACAGAATGTAGTTGAAACGTTGTATGGAAGAAGAAAGAAAATTATAGTTTGGAATAAAACAAGTTTTTAAAAAGAAAAAGGAATGTTGAATTTATATATTCATTACCATATGTTAACCCTGCTACTGCAACTCCTATCCATATAATTCTAGTTACATCATATTTATTATATGAAAACACTATTAATTTCTTTATCAATCCTTTTCTTTTCTTTGCTTCAATTATCAACTTTTTCTCCCATTCATCCAAATAATTTTTCTGATTACTTAAAATAATTCCCAAATAACTATATCTATTCACCACACTTAATTTAATATCTCCCAATAAAAATTCTACATCTTCTCTTTCCCCAGTATTAACCATCATTATATTTTATTTTTCTTCACTAAATTTAATCCCCATCTCTTTACCCACCCTTGCACATGTCCTCAACATAACTTCCATATCTTCTCTTTTTTCTGCACATAAAAATATATCATCCGCAAAAAAAAGACCTGACAAAATATATACTCCCTTACTACCTATTAACGGTATCTCTATCCCTCTTCCTAATCTTTCTATTGCTCTTTCCATTTCACTCAAATACAACACAAACAAAATAGGTGACATAGGGCATCCTTGCCTTAGTCCCACACCATTTTTAACTTTAATTCATTCTATATTCCCTAATTGATATATATAATAATTATTTTCATATAATTTCTTAATAATATCTATTAAAGCTTCATCCATTCCCAAATTTGCTAAACTTATCCATAATCTATTTCTATTTACTCTATCATATGCCTTCTCTATATCTATAAAACTCATATATAACTGTTTACCTGAATTCCTACTCATATCCATAAGTTGTGTAACTACAAATAAACTATCTCCTATACACTTATCTAATCTAAAACCTCTTTGCATTTCCCCCACTACATTATTCCCTTCCATCCATTTTACAACTTTACTAGCCATCATATACGAGAAAACTTTATATAAAACTGATGTTACCGCTATCGGTGTATAATTATTCAACTTTCTATGATCCTTACCCTTTCCTTTAAATAATAACCTTATTCTTGTATTACTCCAACTACTTGGGAAAACTCTATTCTGTGCCATTTTATTAAAACAGGATAATAACTTTACTTTTGCCCTATATCCTAAATTCATTACCATCTCTGCTGCCCATCTATCTAAACCTCTTGCCTTCCCACTTTTCAATTTCTTCTCTACCTCATTTAGTTCATTTTCTGAAAACCTAATATTCCCATTACTATATTCTTTCATATTTTCTAACACTCTATCATTCACATCTAACATCTTTTCTATATTCATTACATAACTATTTAAGATTCTCTCTAAATCTTCTCTAGAGCTACACTCTGTTCCCTCATCATATAGTAATACTAACTTTCTCTCTCCCCTACATTTCTCCTTTTAATATAATTCCAAAATTTTTTGCTCCCATCTCTTCCACTTTTATTAATATACTCCAACAATTTACTATTCAATTTCATTCTCTCTCTATAAATATCAGATTTAGCCAACTTTTTCTTTTCTAAATACTTTTCCCATTTAGCATTAATATTTTTTTCACTTTCCTTATTCTTAATAGCACACTTATATTCTCTACATGCTTCTTTCCTTTCTTTTACATTTTTACTAATTCTCATTTTTTATTACTTTTATTCTTCTGAATATTCTCACCTAAAACCCTATTTGCCACTTTTTCTACTTCTTTACACAAGTCCTTATACTCATCCCCAACCCACTCTTCCATTATTTCTTCAACTTGTATTTTATACTCTTCCAACTTATTCTTATCATTCACTCTCCATCCACATCTTTCACTATTATTTCTACTTTTATTTCTATTCTCCATCACATTACTAACCATTTCAATTACAATGAAATTATGATCACTATTTTAAATCAACAGTGGCGCCCCCACCCCAATGTTTCCAAAAAAAATTCCTGCTAAGAACATCGTATTTAATAATTACATTTTATTTTTTATTACTGTTATTTTAAAAAAAGAAATTAAGTGAGTAAATGATTAATTACAATATTTACAAATTATCTGGTTTTTTTTAAATAAGTTGTTAACAGAAAATTTTTTAAAAAAATACAATATTTACACCATATTCATGTAAGTGGCATGAAACCATATCATGACCATTAACACATGCTTTTCGTGAGCACAGGATCTCATATCTTTGAAAATGGTCCACTGCATCACACTCTGTAACAGGAAGGTCCCAAATTTTTTATCATTATGACAATTTAACCAAATCAAACTGCTGACAAAAAGAGACACACTGAATTGAACCAAAGTACGACAATGGTTAAGAACATCTCATAGCTTCAGTATAATATAAATTTTGGTGGATAATAAACTAGTTTTAAACAGTGCCATAGAACTGTCCTATTAATTGAATCAAATGCCTTAATTAAAACAATTAAAGCAATATAGAAATCATTCCTTTGTTCCTCACACTTTTCATGCATTTGTCTGGTACCAAAAACCACATCTCTATAGTGCTTCTAGATTCCCTAAAACCATACTGACTCTGTGGTAAACATTTATCTATAACTGGAAGCAATCTATTTAACAAAATCCTTGAAAGTACATTCGTTGTAGTGGATAATAATGATATTCCATGATAATTATTCCAATCTAGTCTATCCCCTTTGTTTGTAAAAATTGGAACAATTATGGCAACCTTAATATCAGATGCACACTTTCATGAATCCAGATATTCCTAAAAATTTCCAATACTTTTGAAGTTAACATATCATCATCATATTTGAACCTTCTCCAAATATTTTATCAGGATCTGGACATTTTTTATTTTTAAGATTATAAAGAGCTGTTTTAACTTAATTAAACTGGATATGCCTGTCGAAATCTAAATGAATAGATAAAAGAAGATATATCATTCAAAAACATCATCTCAATTCTTGTTCCATTATTCAAAAGATGATGAAAATACTCTTTCCACTTGTTCAAAATATTATTATCATCATATAAAAAAGGGCATTGCTTAATTTAGTAGGATTGGGATACTGTTTCTTAGATCATCCATATGTTGCTTTCAATGCATGAAAAAAGGATCTAGAATGACAACAATTAATGAATGTTTTATCTTCTTCTCAGTTTTAATCCACCAATCATTTTAAAGCCCACTCATCAGTCACTGAAAATCAGCCTTCAGGTCTTTATATTTATTATGAAGTTCAACATTTAATCTATTAAGAATGCCATGTTTCTTTTCAATTAAATCACTAATAATATAATCTCTATCAGAAAACCAATAATGATTCTTTTTTAATGAGCTTAAGAATCAGCTTTCTTGTATCCATAACACACTTCATAAGAGAATTTCATGCTTCAGTAATATGACAATTATGAAGATCCAAAATAACAATTTTAGTGTTTAATAGTTGTTGAAGATTAATACATATAGCAGATTCTTCTAAAATATGAACACCCATTTTCTTGTGAATATGATTGGAATAATTACCTTTTAATGCAACTACCATATTAATCTTGGATTATGCTAATCTATTATCTGTTCAACAATTTGAGTATCTAGATGCTCATGTTACAATAACCTAGTCTATTGAATGCCATTGTTTTGAGTGTGTATGCATCTGCGTTCCTTTGTAGTAGTTTTTGTACCTGAACAAAGTGTTTGTAATAGTCAGATATCTTAACATGGATGCATCCATATTCCTTTGTAGCAGTTTTTCTACCTAAGCAAAGTGTTTGTGATAGTCAATTCATGTCTTGCGCATAAATTCAATAGTAACAAACCATTTGAATTGAATACCATAGCATGGATGCATCCATGATCCTTTGTAACAGTTTTTTCTATCTAAACAAAGTGTTTGTGATATTCAATCCATGTGTTGTGCATAAATTCAATAATACCAAACGATACAAGGCCACAAGCCAGAAACTTGTCTGGGGATATTGGATGAGTAGGCACTAGATGGGGATTTTATGCACAAGCCTTCTGGCATCCATTGATTACTCTGGCTTGCACTGAGTGGTAATACTGTATGGAGAGTTTTGCCTGTTTTAATATTGGAGTAAGTATACATACTTATTTAGCACCAGTTTCATTTCAAATATTTAAGATTTTCCACCTATAGTAATAGCACTCATTCTTATTCGATCATGTAGAGGCTGTATAATATAGTACTTGCGTGTTTGCAGGTAAACCAAGATAGCAGCCCATAATGTGATTATTATTTTTGTTTTTTATTTTTGTTTATTTTATTATTGTTATTATTTTTTTAAGGAAACTTGATAATGATTACAGAATGTAGTTGAAACGTTGTATGGAAGAAGAAAGAAAATTATAGTTTGGAATAAAACAAGTTTTTAAAAAGAAAAAGGAATGTTGAATTTATATATTCATTACCATATGTTAACCCTGCTACTGCAACTCCTATCCATATAATTCTAGTTACATCATATTTATTATATGAAAACACTATTAATTTCTTTATCAATCCTTTTCTTTTCTTTGCTTCAATTATCAACTTTTTCTCCCATTCATCCAAATAATTTTTCTGATTACTTAAAATAATTCCCAAATAACTACATCTATTCACCACACTTAATTTAATATCTCCCAATAAAAATTCTACATCTTCTCTTTCCCCAGTATTAACCATCATTATATTTTATTTTTCTTCATTAAATTTAATCCCCATCTCTTTACCCACCCTTGCACATGAACTCAACATAACTTCCATATCTTCTCTTTTTTCTGCACATAAAAATATATCATCCGCAAAAAAAAAGACCTGACAAAATATATACTCCCTTACTACCTATTAACGGTATCTCTATCCCTCTTCCTAATCTTTCTATTGCTCTTTCCATTTCACTCAAATACAACACAAATAAAATAGGTGACATAGGGAATCCTTGCCTTAGTCCCACACCATTTTTAACTTTAATTCATTCTATATTCTCTAATTGATATATATAATAATTATTTTCATATAATTTTTTAATATCTATTAAAGCATCCATTCCCAAATTTGCTAAACTTATCCATAATTTATTTCTATTTACTCTATCATATGCCTTCTCTATATCTATAAAACTCATATATAACTGTTTACCTACATTCCTACTCATATCCATAAGTTGTGTAACTACAAATAAACTATCTCCTATACACTTATCTAATCTAAAACCTCTTTGCATTTCCCCCACTACATTATTCCCTTCCATCCATTTTACAACTTTACTAGCCATCATATACGAGAAAACTTTATATAAAACTGATGTTACCGCTATCGGTCTATAATTATTCAACTTTCTATGATCCTTACCCTTTCCTTTAAATAATAACCTTATTCTTGTATTACTCCAACTACTTGGGAAAACTCTATTCTGTGCCATTTTATTAAAACAGGATAATAACTTTACTTTTGCCCTATATCCTAAATTTATTACCATCTCTGCTGCCCATCTATCTAAACCTCTTGCCTTCCCACTTTTCAATTTCTTCTCTACCTCATTTAGTTCATTTTCTGAAAACCTAATATTCCCATTACTATATTCTTTCATATTTTCTAACACTCTATCATTCACATCTAACATCTTTTCTATATTCATTACATAACTATTTAAGATTCTCTCTAAATCTTCTCTAGAGCTACACTCTGTTCCCTCATCATATAGTAATACTAACTTTCTCTCTCCCCTACATTTCTCCTTTTAATATAATTCCAAAATTTTTTGCTCCCATCTCTTCCACTTTTATTAATATACTCCACCAATTTACTATTCAATTTCATTCTCTCTCTATAAATATCAGATTTAGCCAACTTTTTCTTTTCTAAATACTTTTCCCATTTAGCATTAATATTTTTTTCACTTTCCTTATTCTTAATAGCACACTTATATTCTCTACATGCTTCTTTCCTTTCTTTTACATTTTTACTAATTCTCATTTTTTATTACTTTTATTCTTCTGAATATTCTCACCTAAAACCCTATTTGCCACTTTTTCTACTTCTTTACACAAGTCCTTATACTCATCCCCAACCCACTCTTCCATTATTTCTTCAACTTGTATTTTATACTCTTCCAACTTATTCTTATCATTCACTCTCCATCCACATCTTTCACTATTATTTCTACTTTTATTTCTATTCTCCATCACATTACTAACCATTTCAATTACAATGAAATTATGATCACTATTTTAAATCAACAGTGGCGCCCCCACCCCAATGTTTCCAAAAAAAATTCCTGCTAAGAACATCGTATTTAATAATTACATTTTATTTTTTATTACTGTTATTTTAAAAAAAGAAATTAAGTGAGTAAATGATTAATTACAATATTTACAAATTATCTGGTTTTTTTAAATAAGTTGTTAACAGAAAATTTTTAAAAAAATACAATATTTACACCATATTCATGTAAGTGGCATGAAACCATATCATGACCATTAACACATGCTTTTCGTGAGCACAGGATCTCATATCTTTGAAAATGGTCCACTGCATCACACTCTGTAACAGGAAGGTCCCAAATTTTTATCATTATGACAATTTAACCAAATCAAACTGCTGACAAAAAGAGACACACTGAATTGAACCAAAGTACGACAATGGTTAAGAACATCTCATAGCTTCAGTATAATATAAATTTTGGTGGATAATAAACTAGTTTTAAACAGTGCCATAGAACTGTCCTATTAATTGAATCAAATGCCTTAATTAAAACAATTAAAGCAATATAGAAATCATTCCTTTGTTCCTCACACTTTTCATGCATTTGTCTGGTACCAAAAACCACATCTCTATAGTGCTTCTAGATTCCCTAAAACCATACTGACTCTGTGGTAAACATTTATCTATAACTGGAAGCAATCTATTTAACAAAATCCTTGAAAGTACATTCGTTGTAGTGGATAATAATGATATTCCATGATAATTATTCCAATCTAGTCTATCCCCTTTGTTTGTAAAAATTGGAACAATTATGGCAACCTTAATATCAGATGCACACTTTCATGAATCCAGATATTCCTAAAAATTTCCAATACTTTTGAAGTTAACATATCATCATCATATTTGAACCTTCTCCAAATATTTTATCAGGATCTGGACATTTTTTATTTTTAAGATTATAAAGAGCTGTTTTAACTTAATTAAACTGGATATGCCTGTCGAAATCTAAATGAATAGATAAAAGAAGATATATCATTCAAAAACATCATCTCAATTCTTGTTCCATTATTCAAAAGATGATGAAAATACTCTTTCCACTTGTTCAAAATATTATTATCATCATATAAAAAAGGGCATTGCTTAATTTAGTAGGATTGGGATACTGTTTCTTAGATCATCCATATGTTGCTTTCAATGCATGAAAAAAGGATCTAGAATGACAACAATTAATGAATGTTTTATCTTCTTCTCAGTTTTAATCCACCAATCATTTTAAAGCCCACTCATCAGTCACTGAAAATCAGCCTTCAGGTCTTTATATTTATTATGAAGTTCAACATTTAATCTATTAAGAATGCCATGTTTCTTTTCAATTAAATCACTAATAATATAATCTCTATCAGAAAACCAATAATGATTCTTTTTTAATGAGCTTAAGAATCAGCTTTCTTGAATCCATAACACACTTCATAAGAGAATTTCATGCTTCAGTAATATGACAATTATGAAGATCCAAAATAACAATTTTAGTGTTTAATAGTTGTTGAAGATTAATACATATAGCAGATTCTTCTAAAATATGAACACCCATTTTCTTGTGAATATGATTGGAATAATTATCTTTTAATGCAACTACCATATTAATCTTGGATTATGCTAATCTATTATCTGTTCAACAATTTGAGTATCTAGATGCTCATGTTACAATAACCTAGTCTATTGAATGAGTGTGTATGCATCTGCGTTCCTTTGTAGTAGTTTTTGTACCTGAACAAAGTCTTTGTAATAGTCAGATATCTTAACATGGATGCATCCATATTCCTTTACCATGGATGCATCCATATTCCTTTGTAGCAGTTTTTCTACCTAAGCAAAGTGTTTGTGATAGTCAATTCATGTCTTGTGCATAAATTCAATAGTAACAAACCATTTGAATTGAATACCATAGCATGGATGCATCCATGATCCTTTGTAGCAGTTTTTCTATCTAAACAAAGTGTTTGTGATATTCAATCCATGTGTTGTGCATAAATTCAATAATACCAAACGATACAAGGCCACAAGCCAGAAACTAGTCTGGGGATATTAGATGAGTGGGCAGTAGATAGGGATTTTATGCACAAGCCTTCCGGAATCCATTGATTACTCTGGTTGGCACAGGTTGGCACTACTGTATGGAGAGTTTTGCCTGTTTAATAACAATTATGTGCTAGTATAAGAGATGGAGATCAGGTGGCATTTAGTGGTTTAACACCAATTCTGCCTAATAGGATAGTGGTGGCTATGGTTGTTAAAGAGCCAAAGACCAAAATGTATGGGTGCTGAACTGAGTTCAGACCCTATGACTATATAAGCTGTTGAGCTTAGGTTGAAAATATTATTGTGTTTTCAATTTTATTCTCATAGTTTTGTAGTTAAGTAGAGATAAAAGGTGGGTGCTGGAGGGTTGCATTAGATCCTAAGATCTAGGTGCAGTGCTCTCAGATCCAAGGCTCCTCACTGACGAAGGCCACAAGACAGGAACTAGTCTGGGGATATTGGATGAGTAGGCACTAGATAGGGATTTTATGCACAAGCCTTCTGGCATCCATTGATTACTCTGGTTGGCACAGGGTGGCACTACTGTATGGAGATTTTTGCCTGTTTAATAACAATTACGTGCTAGTATAATGTTGATCATGTGATGTTTAGTGGTTTAACACCAAACCATGTGAATTTACAGCCCCAATATCATTTATTCCAATAACTTTTGGCCAAAGTCTACTACTTGTACCAATATGTGCATTAAAGTCTCCAAAAGAAAAAAAATCAGTCATTTAATGATATCCCTGCAATAATGTTAAAAATTTCTTCCTCTGAATTTAAGATTGGAACATAGTTACAGGTAAATGAGTTCCACTATAATAAGTTACATTTTACAGCAAATCCAAATTGTCATGCTTTCTTTTCTTACTAACTGACCTGTCTTTAAAAAAAACTTGTATCTATCTATTTGTTCTAATAAACTTCCTTTGTTTGGAAAACAAGCAGCTATATCAATCTTAAATCTTGATAGTTCTTAGCCATAATTGCTATTCTGGTATTGAAGAGTTTGTATTGTATAGGGTTTACACTTTCCATTACCTACAGTTAAAAAAAATTAGATTATATTTGTGATATGTACCTTTAGTACTATTGATGCCTCTTACTACATCATTACTATTAATGTTATTCTCACCATTCTTATTACTTCTACCACTAAAATGAATAATTCACCAGGTGTGACAACTTAAACAGACTATGAGACAGGACATTTTTAGACCATTTTCTAGACTCCTCCTCTTCCATGGAATCCTTAAATAAGGATCATTATTGATTATAGTGCTTTAGCAAAGATCATAATTAAGGACTTGCAACCTACACTCCCCATTTTAGTAAAGTTTAGTTTTTGGCTAGTAATATAATGTTATATGGATTTTTATTATATATTGTACCATATATATATATATATATATATATACGTTTGATACAAGAGTGTTGGCATTTGGTAATATTTTGGTGTTAGTATAATTTATTTTTAGATAGTATAATGAAAGTTATTTGTGTGTTACACATTACCAATTTAATTAAAATAAAATTAAAATTGTAGGGAATGAAAATACATGCAGATTATTAATTGAGATAAACAAAAGAAAGAAATCCCAAATCCAAGAGATTACATCAGGAATTTTACCAATAATTAAATGTGTCTCCGAAAAAATTTATAGAAAGATAACTTTGTAGCTAGAAAGCAAAAAGGAATATACAAGATTATCAACTTGTAATCCGATAAGAAAATAAAAATGGTAAATATATGTACAGAGACTTAAAACTGGTAGTGTAAATGCTTTTATTTGTCATAAGTAAAAAAAAAAATTTTTCTATAACCATAATTGAGGTTTTTAGATGGAACTTGGAGTGGAAGAAACTCAGAAATTAATTAATTCCATTCCTATGTGAACCTGTCACTTGTTTATTTCAAGTTCCAACTAAAAATCCCAATTGTGGTTGAAGAAACAATTATATATTTTTTCGTTTTTAGTGCATAACAAGTGTCAAGCGTTGGAGGTCGAGAGGTCAGCACAGCTGTGGTCGAGATCAGACAGCCGCCTTACAAGCAGTTGTTCCGGGTTAGCGGGTTCGCTTCCCGGCCGATGCTATGACACATAGAAAAAAAAAAAAGGAAAAGCATTTACTACAAAATATTTGTTATCTGTATCATTTTTAATTCATGTATTTATTTTTAAATTTAGTTAAATTTTCTATGAAGACAATGGGCTACACAAAAACAAAATTTGCACTTGTGATTCTAAACATTATAGCGGAACTACTTATTTTCTTTCAAATATGTTCGATGAATTTTATTATGTTTTAATGCAATTCGACAAAAACTGTATAATATTATCATTTTAACTTTAATTGCAATTAATATTTGTTAATTTATTATATTTAATAACCAAAGAAATATTTTTCATTTTTTAAAGTTTATAATACATACATTCACTATGTTATTAAAATATTCTAATATACAGGCGGTCGTTGACTTTCATACATTCTGTTTTCATATAATTAGCTATTTTATACAAAAGCAATAGAAAAAGACCCAGCATATTACAGAACTTTCTATCAAGAAAAAAAAAAGAGAGAGTACTTACGGATTAGCCTGGGCAACAAGATTAATTATGGACAATAAAATTTATTATATATATATATATACCACATTAATGCAATAATTATATATAAAATTCTGTCTAATAATTAATTTATAAATAAATAAATTGACATTTAATTGCTTATTACACATTTGCCTTTCAATTATGTCTAGGAAAACACCCCTCCCCCCTTTTTTAAAATATTAAAACTTAACCCCCTCTCTCTACCTTTTTTCATTTTCTATAAATTTAATAAAAAGTTTTAAGGAAAAAATCTTTTTAAATGTATAGAAAATGAGAAAAGGTGAAGGGGAGGACGTTAAATTTTAATGTTTAAAAAGGTTTTTTTTATTTTATTTTCCTAGTCGTAATTGAAAGACAAAAGTGTCATAAGCAATTAAATGTCAATTTATTTATTTTTTTATTAATAAATTAATTATCGGACAGGATTATATATTTTTAAAAGATCTGACAGTAAGTGTAATTTTTTAATATATATAATTATTGTATTAATGTGATACATATATATAATAAATTTTATTGTCCGGAATTATCCGGAATCAACTTTGGTGCCCGAATTCATTTGTCAGTACGAAGAAGAGTACAATCCAACTATCTCTTGATAAATCTATAAAGAAAACATCAGATACTAATCAATAAAGTGTTAAAAAATACATATTTTAAAACAATTTTTGATGTTTATTTGATGTTTCCTACATTTCAATTTTCATACACATTTCACGAACTAATTAGGGTAGGAAAGTCGAGGACTATCTGTAAATATGTATGTTTAGTTTCTATTATAGGCATAAACTGTGTAATACATTTTTAAAAATAAAATAAACTATTAGATTTGAATGTCTATAATTTCCATAGCTAACAGTTTATCATATTTATTGTATTTATCTCCAATTGTCTTTTAACTTAGAGGCCAAATACCACTTAAGCCGATAGATGAAAATCATTCTCTTATAGTTTTTTCAACATATTAATAACTCATCATTATGTAGACAGTTAATTATTTAAGTTAAGCCTTCAAACAACAAAATAAAGAATTTGTTGAAATAAATTAGACTTTTTCGACCTGTGATGTATAAACTTATTTTATGCATATTGTCTATTATTGTCTAAAGTCTATTATTTCTTTTTATAATAAAGTAATTTTTATGTTGCCTTTTGAAAATATCAATATCAAGTTGGAATTTTGGTAGACACATAGAAAAAGTATATACATATATATTTTTAATGACTGTTTACATGAAAATATTTAGTGAATACAATTTTTCACTTATAATTATTTAAATAGAAAGCTCTTTATTTAGAACAACAACCAATTAAGGTTAACTGTCCCAGGCTAGGAGTGAAAGTAAAACTGTCAAATTATTGAAAACTGTCAAATTATTGAAATCTTCTTTAGATTGCAATATCCTGATAGCCCCGGGTAATTAATTGTGTAGAGCTTTAGAGTGCTTTTAAGTCATAGTCTGGGGAAAAGTGATTTACTCCTTTTTCTAACATTGAGCTATGTCTAATTTAAAATTTATATAATGAAATAATTGAAAACCAGGCACTCTTCACAAACCTGGGAGCTTAATTGTAAGTATAGAGGATTTGAACTCAGATTTTCAAGCACCCTTCAACTATCCACACTATCTCATACAACTGATACACATGACCACACACATGTAGAAAAGATTAATAATCACCAATATACGTATTTCATGCTAAACCAGCATTCATCAGTTGGTCCAGACTATCATCTCTCACACATATATATAATCAATGCTCAGTTTATATTAAGATAGCAAATCTTCATACTTTAATGGACAGGCTTCAATCCACTGCAACCTCCAACTTTTCAGCCATCCATATCATTGAAAATCTGATGATGAAAACTCAAATCCCATGCTGATGCTAATATTATTGCCATGCCCATGTTGACCTGAAGTCACTCTGACCCTGGATACTGTCCTATACATGAGGGGTCAGAGTGACTTCAGGTCAGCGTGGGCATGGCAATAATATTAGCATCAGCATGGGATTTGAGTTTTCATCATCAGATTTTCAATGATATGGATGACTGAAAAGTTGGAGGTTGCAGTGGATTGAAGCCTGTCCATTAAAGCATGAAGATTTGCTATCTTAATATAAACTGAGCATTGATTATATATGTGTGTGAGAGATGATAATCTGGACCAACTGATGAGTGCTAGTTTAGCATGAAATACGTATATTGGTGATTATTAATCTTTTCTACATGTGTGTGGTCATATGTATCAGTTGTATGAGATAGTGTGGATAGTTGAAGGGTGCTTAAAAATATGAGTTCAAATCCTCTATACTTATAATGAAATAATTGTAAATGGAAACCTCCACACAATAAATATTTCCATACACATATACTTACACACAGAGAATTCATTCAATGTAGGTGAAAAAGAATGATATAATACTGACAAAGCTGTTTTGATTCGGTTTTTGATTCTCAATATATATATATATATATATTATACCGAGACAAAGTCGGTATATGTATATACGCATACACACAAGCAGTGTAAATACTCTATATTTTATTTACTTTCAGTTTATGATAAAAAATAAATGTAGTTTTATTTTTAATGCTTTATAAAATACACTATAAAATAAAATGTTAATTAAATTAAGGCTTTCATATAATCTATAATAATAATATCCTCTAAAAAATAAAAATATAAAATATTACTAATATGCCATTTTTTTAATAAGTAAATTCTACTTGTATATGCTGCGGGGGTAATTAAAAAGGGGTTTTATTTTAAATTATAACTATAGCGAAAGTTAAAAGCTTATAGAGATGATTTTGAGATTAAATGCTCGACTTTTAAACTAATGTAAGATTATATTGTTCTCTCAAAACACGCACACACGTATTCATCAAAGGTGTGAATAAGTATAAATTTTTAAAATGAGATTGCAATATGAGATTGCCTAAACCTAAGATTGCCTCAAGCATATGGATTGAATGAACATTACGTAGGACACGGACCCCAACGACAACTCAGAGAATATTGAACTCTGGGTGGAGATTGGATCCTAAGATAAGAACCAACCCAGATAAATATGAGTCTTAGTCTTTGTCTTCACGCTCGGTTACAGTTTTTACATGCTTTGTTTTGTTTTTGCTTACGCTTATAATTTTTTTTAAATTCTCCCGGAAGCTACAACTAGAACTTTCTTTTTTTGCTATCCAGTCTATCCAATATGACCACTGTGAAATTAACCTTTAGAGCGTCGATCATCATGATGGGCTAAGAAACCCCTCAGTGATTGATCGACGCTCCGCCGCCAGAACATCTCCACAGCTATGAATGATCAACAACATTGCCATCCAAACATCGTATTCCAATCAGTCCAAGAACGTTGCTCCGTTTGACACATAAGAATCATCCAAACATACTATGCTGAACTTATATAAAATGAATAACCATTTATTATGGAAACAGTATCCAACAGGTTCGAACCCTCACCAAGTTAGAAGCAGCAGAAGACTACGCAAAATCCTAGGTAAACACTTTATTTCTTTTATGCTCCCATTCATTCTTTTCGTAGACTTTAAAAGGCAATCTCATAACTAATTAAATTCAACTTTCGTAAATCAAAATATAAAATGATCCGTAATCACTCATATTTGAATCTTAATATTTTAACCTCAACTTTCGCAAATAAAAATCAGATGCTATATAGTTCCTCATATTTAAATCTTAGGACTTTTCCTGTTATGGACTTTAATCATAATTATTGTTCTCTTTCGCAACTAAATTATAACACACATTTATATTATATCATCCATGTTTATTATGCATAATATGTTCTTTTCTGTGCGAGTGTGAGAATGCGTGTATGTGCGTGCAATTAAAGCAATCAACTAATGTTTCATTTTTTTTATATTCAATAAATTCATTTTAAACAAGTCGAGCATTCCTCAAATCATTCTCTATAATTAAAATATATTTTAATAGTATAATCAGCATTTATTCATGAAGTTAAATATTTTACTTTTAAAATTTATCTTTCTTATTTTTTTTGTTTTGTTTATTTATTTAAGTTCCATCGTGCCGTAAGTCACGATGTTTATTTACTATGTAGTTAAGATAGACTTAAGAGTTGGGAGGGTCTATTATTAATAAGTATAAATAATGTCAATAAAGCTAGTATGAGTAATTCTATTGGACTGTATGATAACGGGGGGATGATATTATAAGCTTCTAATTTTTATATAAGGATGCATAAGTCAAGCATTCGTATTAGTCGCCAAATAACCAATGACCCGATCCAATATTTGGACCGATCTGTAAATCAACCAAACTTTCTCTCCATTGGTTATTATTGTGTTCTTTTACCAAAATGATATTCTTGAAACAATTTCATCGCGACCCTGAGTGACCCTTATTGGTCCATGCTGGGAGTTTGAGCTTATGGGCGGGGATTAGACTTCGAAATCGTTTTGATATGACGTAAGGTGATGCGAGAAATTAAATTGTAAATTAAATCATCGTATCTGGCGCCCCCTTGTGTTGATAATGAACAACTATCGATGTAGGAAAATAAATAAAGCTTTACGCTATATCATGTTTGTTTCGGAGCTCTCAATCCCTATATGAACGGATGAGTAAGGGTCCGGTTACAAATGGCGCTTCCAAACGTGAGGCTAATATAAATAATGTTTTGGAGAGAAGCAAATCAAGACATTAGCCAAAAGCGGCCGAACCTCGTAAAAGACGCAAAACTTTTTCACGTAAACGAAAGTTTGGACGAATAAAAAAAAAAGAGAAAAAAGGGAAAAAGAAAAATTATGGATGGACAACGAATAAAGCAAAGGAGAACATAGCGGGAGATGGAGGCGCGGACGTTGATTAATCACTTCTTATCATAAATAAATAAAAAATAAAATAATCACGTTCCTTAAGCATCAACAAAAAGTTGTAACAGTTTAAATATAAATAGATAAAAGGAAGAAATGGACAGCAATAACGATACTGCATGGGAGGAGACAGGGGAGAGCCCTATAACGTTCAAAAAGATAGATGTTAAAGAAGAGGCTGAATCAGAAATAAAAATGCTTCTTAGAATGATGAGCCAAATGATGATAGAGATGAGGGAAGATAGGGAAGAAAGAAGGAAGAGAGAAGAGGACAGAGAAGAAGAAAGAAGGAGAGAGAGAAAGGAGGAGAGAGAGGAATTCATTAGGGAGATACGAAAATTATTGAAGGGAGACACAGGGGAGTCAGAGGAGGACCAGAGCAAAGAGGAAGAAATAAAGATTGACGAAGTAAAGACTGAAATTACCTCAATAAAAATAGAGATCGGCGCAGCAAAAGCCGATATAGAAGAAGCAAAGACTGAAGTGATAACAGCAAAGGCAGAGTTGGAAGACGTAAGACAAAAGGTGGACGCGATAAATAGAAAGGTAGAAGGAATCGAGCCACAACAGAACATACCGGGAGAAATTATGGCCAAACGTCTGGAGGAGTTGGAAAAGAAATTTGAACGAAGAATAAATGTGCGGGAACCGAGCCAGTCGTGGGCCGAAAGGCAAATAAAAATTGAGATCTTCAGGGCAGGTGAAAACGAGAATCCGATGGACCACGTGGAGAGCGCACGGAACCTGTTTTCTGAGCCCTCAAAGCCGGAGCCAGACAAAATCAATATTGCCAGCACATACCTGCAAGGGCCAGCTAGAGATTGGTGGCGAACAATCGAGTTTAAACCCAGATCATTCATAGAATATCGAGAAGAGATCCTGCGAAGCTTTTGGAATGCTACCAGACAAGAGGGGATCTACTTTCACATCACAAATGAAAAATACGGGCTCAAACCTAACGAGACGATAACGCAGTTCTATTACAGGCAGGTAGCCGGCCTCCAGCAGCTACCAGCGTATCACATGACAGAGGAGCAAATCATCTCGACCATTAGACACAACATGCCGACAGACATCAGGCGGATGATGCTAAGCCGGGATGACGAGGGCATCCACGAGATGGGGGACGCCATAGCCAAGTTCGAGCGAGCGGAAGGACGGGAAAGGCAGGTAGAGAGGCCGAGACAGGAACCATATAGGAGAAAGCTACCACCAGATCGATACTAATGAAAATTTAGTCTAAAAAAAAAAAAAAAAAGAGAAAACATTGACGAACACGGATTTGCCACAGGAATACGATTACCGGAGCACGCTTTATAAATAACGGTAACTGAAGGAAAATGACCTCGGACCGGAAAGGACTTACACATCGCATCGCATCATACAATAACAAGGGGGGAAGGGGGGTGATAAAACATTATTTAAACCAAAGCAAACCGCAGATAACTAAACACGAAAAAAAAAAATATAATTTAAAGAGAGAAAAGGAATAAATGTCATAAACTCTTCTAAAGAAAACTATTCGAGATAAATAAGTTAATATTTCTGAAAGCCAGTTTAAATTAAAAAGAACGTCGCCCGCCTTCGACTAAAATATATGTTGCTCGAAAACACGCGGATAAAGGAATTGGACACCACCTAAAGAAAGAAAGGAAAGCCGGATCGCGAGAGTGCGCTATTTTTGTTCCTTCCCTCAATATTTCCCAGTGTGCTAGGAGGTACAGAGCTCGGATATTTTGAATGCTTATTGTTCTATAACTCAGATTATTCGCTACCTCGTAAATGTTGTCGTATTTTGCAGAGGGGACTTCGGAAATGACCATCCTCCTGCCTCCCATTAGATAGACCGTAAGAGAATGTCTATATGTTCGTAACCTTGCATCGCGGGACTTCGGAAAGGTCCATCCCCATGCCAACCTTCCACCCGGGGTGCCTGCACCAGATTGGGCAAGATATCTCCAATTATGGCACGCCCGCTCTTCGAGTTTAGTTCGCAAACGTCAAGTGTCAATCCGAGCCTGACCACATGACCTGCCACTTCGTTTCTTTATATGAGGGGAAGTGGAACTGTAGGATAGTCGGCTAAAGTAAGTGATTAAAAAAAAAAATCACACGAAGCAGGGTCGAAATAAAGGATTTTATTGTGAAAATTAAAATGCCAATCCTCGCATTTTAATTTTAGACGGATCGCGGGGATATATACCGAGACAAAGTCGGTATATGTATATACGCATACACACAAGCAGTGTAAATACTCTATATTTTATTTACTTTCAGTTTATGATAAAAAATAAATGTAGTTTTATTTTTAATGCTTTATAAAATACACTATAAAATAAAATGTTAATTAAATTAAGGCTTTCATATAATCTATAATAATAATATCATCTAAAAAATAAAAAAATATAAAATATTACTAATATGCCATTTTTTTAATAAGTAAATTCTACTTGTATATGCTGCGGGGGTAATTAAAAAGGGGTTTTATTTTAAATTATAACTATAGCGAAAGTTAAAAGCTTATAGAGATGATTTTGAGATTAAATGCTCGACTTTTAAACTAATGTAAGATTATATTGTTCTCTCAAAACACGCACACACGTATTCATCAAAGGTGTGAATAAGTATAAATTTTAAAATGAGATTGCAATATGAGATTGCCTAAACCTAAGATTGCCTCAAGCATATGGATTGAATGAACATTACGTAGGACACGGACCCCAACGACAACTCAGAGAATATTGAACTCTGGGTGGAGATTGGATCCTAAGATAAGAACCAACCCAGATAAATATGAGTCTTAGTCTTTGTCTTCACGCTCGGTTACAGTTTTTACATGCTTTGTTTTGTTTTTGCTTACGCTTATAATTTTTTAAATTCTCCCGGAAGCTACAACTAGAACTTTCTTTTTTTTGCTATCCAGTCTATCCAATATGACCACTGTGAAATTAACCTTTAGAGCGTCGATCATCATGATGGGCTAAGAAACCCCTCAGTGATTGATCGACGCTCCGCCGCCAGAACATCTCCACAGCTATGAATAATCAACAACATTGCCATCCAAACATCGTATTCCAATCAGTCCAAGAACGTTGCTCCGTTTGACACATAAGAATCATCCAAACATACTATGCTGAACTTATATAAAATGAATAATCATTTATTATGGAAACAATATCCAACAGGTTCGAACCCTCACCAAGTTAGAAGCAGCAGAAGACTACGCAAAATCCTAGGTAAACACTTTATTTCTTTTATGCTCCCATTCATTCTTTTCGTAGACTTTAAAAGGCAATCTCATAACTAATTAAATTCAACTTTCGTAAATCAAAATATAAAATGATCCGTAATCACTCATATTTGAATCTTAATATTTTAACCTCAACTTTCGCAAATAAAAATCAGATGCTATATAGTTCCTCATATTTAAATCTTAGGACTTTTCCTGTTATGGACTTTAATCATAATTATTGTTCTCTTTCGCAACTAAATTATAACACACCTTTATATTATATCATCCATAATATTATATCATCCATAATATGTTCTTTTCTGTGCGAGTGTGAGAATGCGTGTATGTGCGTGCAATTAAAGCAATCAACTAATGTTTCATTTTTTTTATATTCAATAAATTCATTTTAAACAAGTCGAGCATTCCTCAAATCATTCTCTATAATTAAAATATATTTTAATAGTATAATCAGCATTTATTCATGAAGTTAAATATTTTACTTTTTAAAATTTATCTTTCTTATTTTTTTTGTTTTGTTTATTTATTTAAGTTCCATCGTGCCGTAAGTCACGATGTTTATTTACTATGTAGTTAAGATAGACTTAAGAGTTGGGAGGGTCTATTATTAATAAGTATAAATAATGTCAATAAAGCTAGTATGAGTAATTCTGTTGGACTGTATGATAACGGGGGGATGATATTATAAGCTTCTAATTTTTATATAAGGATGCATAAGTCAAGCATTCGTATTAGTCGCCAAATAACCAATGACCCGATCCAATATTTGGACCGATCTGTAAATCAACCAAACTTTCTCTCCATTGGTTATTATTGTGTTCTTTTACCAAAATGATATTCTTGAAACAATTTCATCGCGACCCTGAGTGACCCTTATTGGTCCATGCTGGGAGTTTGAGCTTATGGGCGGGGATTAGACTTCGAAATCGTTTTGATATGACGTAAGGTGATGCGAGAAATTAAATTGTAAATTAAATCATCGTATCTGGCGCCCCCTTGTATTGATAATGAACAACTATCGATGTAGGAAAATAAATAAAGCTTTACGCTATATCATGTTTGTTTCGGAGCTCTCAATCCCTATATGAACGGATGAGTAAAGGATCCGGTTACAATATATATATATATAAATGGCGGTTTTAAGAAAAAACAATATCAATGCCACAGATGTGTACATTAACAATCTAATAAGGATTGTTTATAATAGTAACATGCTTATTAAAACAGTAGATAAATTTTACCCAATATAATAAAAGTTAAAAACAATAATATATCTAAAATATGAATAAGCTTCCTTACATCCCTCATATTGCAAATAATCTTAGGAACATTTGCACTAATATGTACAGGGGTAGCTTTAGATTGCACATTCTATTAACAATTTGTTGAACAATATTAAAGACAAGATACCCGTGAAGCATGTTCCTCAGGTAATCTATAAAATTTATGCACTTATCCTTTCTGTAGCTTTGTCTATTACAGTGAATCTTATGCAAATAGAGACAGGTAATAGAGCTAAATAAAAGGCTGGGTACAGATCGATCTTTCTTGATTATGAATGTACCATGGATCACACGTTTTCTCCATCCAATGTTAGAACAATTTTCTCAGAAAGATTATAGGAAAAGAAAATACAGAGAGGCTTAGATAATTGCAAAAGATCTACATTCTAACAACAAAAAGAATTCATGTGGTCCATTGTCTGAAAAATGGCATATCTAATTGTCTTATTTGCATATTGTGCCTCATTTGCATATTACTACATATCGATTATATAAGCTTACCTGTACTACATAACTTTATTCAGCACTATGATTCTGACAGTATTTTGTCAAAAGCTGGCCCAGTGCAATTAATTAGTTTATGTATATTAATTTATATCTTTTCATCTGAACTCGAAGTCAACGGGTGCTTTAGAATTACATAGCTTCATGAAAAGAGTTAATAATACATTGAGATTTATGCATTTTAATATTAGTTTAAGCCGATATTTTTTTCTATCCAATTTTATTGAACAATTTGAATTATCAAATTACATTCTTCTATATACATTGACAAAATGATATAGAATTAAAAAAATCCATCTTTAATGCTTATTTTATTAAATCTCATCAACTTGAGAGTTTCAATTGACCAACAATACAGTTTTTGCAAAAAAAAAATTCAAATTGATAGCAATTGAAATAACCGGATAATAAGTTCTGAACAAAGTTGCTGATCAATCAAAACTGTCAAGTTGATAATATTTAATAAAATAAGTATTTTAACAATAATAGAGAAAAGTCAAGCGTTGGTGGTCAGGTGGTCAGCACAGCCTCCTTACAAGCAGTTGTCCCGGGTTAGCGGGTTCGCTTCCCGGCCGATGCTATGACACATGAAAAAAAACACAATAATAGAGAAAGTTCAACTTGTAATAAATACTAAAATGCTCAAGATTAACCTAAGCCAAGTTGAACAAAAAATTATTATGTTATTAGTAAAATTAAAAAGCCCTCTTTATTACTATTAAAAATTTATCACCATTTAATTAAGCAACTATCACAAATAGAGTATCGCAACACATGTGCATGTATAAAAGGGCACTGAACAATAGAGAGACCACATCAGCATTCTTGGAGCATGAAAAGACTACTGGACACAGATTCGAACCCACTAACCCCACAATAGTATTTAGAGAGAGAAATGACCATAGATGTAAAATAAAAGAAGCCTACTTCATAAATAATGACACTCATTCAATAAACAAAAAAGACACCTGTTTCACCATTTCAAAAAAGATGAACAAATTAATCTAAACAAAATAAAATGCCAAGACCTACGACATGATTAATAGCTAACTAATTTGCATAAATTAGAATACGCCTCCTCATTACGATCATCTGCACTCAGCTATGAATATGACGTCTGGGAACTTCGAAAGTGCTTAGTGCAGATAAACATATAATTTTTACAAAATTAAACTTCTCTAACAAGCGTGTTAGCGCAGAATTATTGATATTAAAATAATCAAGTGTTTTATCGCTTGCTCATTAAAATGTTGAATACCAGAAGTGAGCGCTAGGCCATGAACTATGAAAATTGCATTTCAGAGTTTATACGAGACCATTACATAAAACTACACAGAGAAAACATTATATTTATCAATATAAATATTAAATTACATGTAATACATGAACAGAATATTAAAAACGGCAAATATAATCTTAATCAATTATTGGTGCCAAGCATCCTTTTCAAAAAAAAATATTATACTCAAAACAAATTGATTAAGATTATATTTAGTAGCTCTTAATATATATATATATATTTTCTACAGTACAGGCTTTTTTATACCTGCACTCCAATATTTAATATATAGAGGGTTTGAACTCAGACTTTTACACGACTCTCAACTATCCACGCTATCTCATACTGGTGATTATTTATCTTTTCAACATGTGTGTGATCAAGTGTGTCAGCAGTATGAGATAGCGTGGATAGTTGAGGGTCGTGTGAAAGTCTTAGTTCAGACCCTTTATATATTAATAGCTCTTAATATTTTTTCACATAAGGAGGGTTATTATGATATAAAATTATAATGTTATAAATGTAGTCAGTTAAAATCGTAAGATGAAAGAGTGAAAGTTATATAGGATGTAAGTAAAATAAATAAGAATAAAATAAAATAGAAATTATTAATAAAAGAACAAAATATGTATATAAAGATAAAATAAGCATAGAGAAGAAATATAAAGTAGTAATAGAAAAAGTAATGAGATTGAGGTAATGAAAATAAAACATGAAATAGAAATGTATAGTGATATAAAAGAATGAAAATAGAATAATAGATAAATTAGAGATAAAAATAGAATGGGATAAAATAAAAAATAATAAGAAGAAATAAATAATAAGTATAAATTAAAGGCTGTAAACTAAAATTAGATGTAATTGGGAATAATAATGTAATAATTAAAAATATGTATACAGATATGTATATAAAATAATGGTTATATGATTATATATTGTAGCTCTGATGAAGGCTGTAATGCAGTCAAAACTGTAAGAAAATAAAGGAGAAATTATATAAAAATTGCATTAAAGTATATATAAGGAGAGTATATGCAAAAGTTTGATATATACAAACATATGAAAAAAGATGCAAAGAAAGTAAAAAGGAGAAGATAAGATTAATAATACTTCTGAAAACAAATGTTATTGTTGCAATTTAACTATTATATTTCAGTGATAAAGTTTGTCATTAAAATAATGTTAGAAAACAATTGCAGAAAAAACCTACATTATACACATATCTTTTCAATGTGCAGTGGAACTATGAACTATACTACATCTAGCTATATGTTTTCAATTATACACTATCCAAAAAATATAAATAAACCAACAAAACACCTACTAGTTCACAACTTTTAATATTCAACAGCCTTTTTTCTTTTCTGAGCTGAGTATAAATAGATTAAATATATTAATAAACTTCCTTCAGTTTATGTTATAGCACATATATTTTATTGTTCCTTCATAAACTGTTCCTAATTTAATGTGCAATATTTCCCTTAATAAAATATTTCTAAAAGTTTAAAGCATGTTTTAAATTAATATTGATTTTAAAACACAATTGGAGAGATTGTAATTTCTATAAAAAAAAGGCGATTGGAAAAACAAGGATATCACCCAAAACATAGTTAACATCAGATAAAAACCTGACTTTTGCAATTTATTTTATTTTAAATATAAAAATATTACAAATTATTTTTTTGTTTTAATATTCATATGAGTGAACACAATTTAATAAATAAAATCCACTTAATTTATTATTAATAACTATATTATTATTGTTTTTAAAATTTTGTTTATATTATAGTTTTGATTTATATATACACATAAAGGATTCTGTATTATGTATTTGTGTGTGTGATGAAAGTAATATGTTCTAAGAAATGTGTACTAAGACATTGTTATCATCTAATCATTGCTTATCAACAAAAGATGAGCTATTATATTCTACGTACAATTAACATGGTGGCGGTACTTGGAACAAAATATAATGTAGTTTGAGGCTCCAGTATATATTATATTTAGTATTTTGGTTGTTCAGAGTCCGTATCTTAAAATTAACAAATGAGTATCGCATTCCAATGTTTCAAATCACTTCAGTATTACCTAATTGCATAGAATCATCAAGGGAATAGCAGGTGCGTATAAACTGGTGCCAGTCTGGTGGTAGTATACCATATAATTTGGGACTATCTAAATATGAATTATTTACTAAGCCATTTTTCAGAACATTGTTAATAGAAAACTATTAGTACTATGCTAAGCTGTAATTTTATTTCACAAATCATATTTCCAAACACTACCCCTTACTCAATTTTCTTAATGATGTAATAATAATATGAATCAAAGATTTAGTTTCTTAGGATGTCATGTGACATTTAAATTTCAAAGTCAGTAGAATAAGCTCTGCTCAAAATTTTTTAGTGGAGTCTGCCATTTTGTTTTAAACTGGACAAGAATAATTAAATGACCTGTTAAAATTTGTGATGCAATATTAATAATTCAGATTCATCATTAAATATTTAGAAGGATCCTCAAGGTCCAAGAATTGCAGTCCATGTTTACCATTTCTAGTCTCTGAATTTCTTATGAATTTCCTAAACTAGAAAATGAATCTGTTATTTTTCGCTGCTTGGATTGGTGCAATGGACAGAGTGGCAAACTTTGGAACTCAAAATTCACAGATGAAGAACCAATTCTGTCCCTTTTGGCAACTGAATTTCTTCTGAGCTCATGAGCTAAAGAGTCATTTAATATTTTGCCATGTAATTCAATACAGTTGTAGGGTGGAATACTCTGAAGCTCATCTAAGGATTCAAACCCAGTTTTATCACTTCCAGTGCTTATGTTGATTATGAACCCCTCAACAATAAAATAAAGTTAATCAATGATTTTTCCCTATATAGCATGGTGCAGTGGCATACAGGCATACTCTGGAGCTCATTATCCATAAATCATAAAATGCAATAGCAGAGAAGCAAATTCTGGACTTCATGATCAATGAATAATGAAGTGCAGTGTCACAGTGATAAAAATTTGAAGCTCATTCATAAGGTGCAATGGCAGAACATCAAACTAGGTGCAGTAACAAAATCTGAAACCCATGATCCACAAATCATAAGGTGTAGTGGCAGAATGGCAAAATCTAAACTTGTAATCCATGGATCATGAGGCAGAGTGGTAGACTCTGTATCCCATAACCCATAGATCATGAGGTGTACTATCAGTGGCAGACTCTGAAGCTCATGGATCATGAGGTCCAATGGCAGAGCAGCAAACATTTGATCTCATGACCCATAGATCATGAGTTTCAGTGGCAAAATCTGAAACTCATGGGTGCACTGACAATGGGATTTTCAAGCTCATGATTCACAGATCATGAGTTTCAGTGATAGAGTAGCAAATTTTTGAGCTCATGATAACTCACTTCCAATAACCAAACTGTTTATGAATCCCCAAGCAATACACTGATGGATTAATGCATTTGTAATTAGTAATGCTTTGATTGTTGGTTCATTTTCTTAAAAAAATGTGTCTTCTCATTATGAATGTTTGAGTTCATTATAAAAATATTTAATTGCAAAAAGCATACAGCAATAAAGTAAAGCAGTAACAAAAATAAACTTTTTTTTAAAGAAAGACTAACTATTTCAACTTTTATTTTAATTTTTTATTATATTAGAAGTAACTTTGTTTTTATTTAATTAAAAAAATAAAACTTTCAGAAAATTTTTACAGATTTTATTAAACCTCAAAATGTCAGAAACGATTTTTATCAAAAATATTTTCTAATCTTTTTCTCAGTTTTCTTTTCTCTAGCAACCGAAAGTGCATTTATAAATTGAAATATGTCTTAACATGGTTCTGTCTTTCTGAAATAAAAGAAATCACATTAATTTACAGGTCTTTATATTTTATTTAATGTTGTACTCAGAATTTCTTCTCTATAAGTCAAGTTTTATGAAAATACCTTTACTTTAAAAACTGATTCAGTAGCAATTAAACTTCAGTGCATAATAGGCCTGGCATTGTATCAATGCTGAAAGAATAAAAAGCCTTCCAATATAGAAATAATGAGCCAATATCCTCTTTTTTCAGAAGAAGATGGGTAAATAAAGAAATTATAGGTTTTTAAACATTTTTTCATTAAAGTGTTTTAGCTATCTGAAGTTTTTATAGTCTGGATAAAAGTAGTGCCAAAAATTTGAACGCTAAAGGGTCACATTTAAGCCCAATTTGTAATTTTTGTTGTCTGAATGGCATGTGACCTCTATCGTAACTAGAAATTTGGTTATTTATCTGTCTCCAGAAAATATCCTTTAAATTATCCATTTCATTTTGCTTTTCATGATTGTTTTAAGCAGAATTCATAATTCTTCTGTTGGTTAGGGAAATCATTTTTTGTATGCATGTGCTTTATTGTTTATTATAAATTTATTTAATGCACATTGACTATGTAAGTAATGTTTACTAAGGCAATAAACCTCAAGAGTGTGTGCTTAAAACAGTGAAGGTAGGGACCTCTACAGGTCTAAACCACAAGCTTCCCCTCTTTTCTTCCAAATTGTAAGCTTGTGGTTAAGACCTGTAGAGGTCCCTACCTTCGCATTTTCAAACGCACACTCTTGAGGTTTATTGCCTTAGTCAATATTATTTATTGTTTATTTTGGCAATATATGGAAGCACTAATCAAGTATAAAATACAGCACGTTTAGTTGAACAATGTTTCAATAGGTTTATTCAACTGTGTGGAACCACACTAAATGATCTACCATGTTTATAACAATTTGATATAATTTTATTGTTAAATGTATTACTTCTTTATTTTTTAACACAACATGTAACTTTTTACACTTTTTATTAAACTGTAACAATCTTAAAAAGTGGCATGCAATATCAAATAAAATAATGTGTCACTTTTTTTTTTTAAATTTCTGACGATTTATATATATTGCAACAGGACAAATTTAATAGCAATTCAAATTAATTGTATTACAAAGCTGCCAATAAAAATGTTTAATACATACAATTGAAATTTTAAACTGGATTCCAAGAGATTGTAAAAGACCCAGAAAGAGACCACATGTGAGATGAATGGATGAAATAAGAAAGTGTGCCGGGGTGATGTGGAAAAGAGAAGCTAAAGATAGGAAAAGATGGATTGAACTTAGAGAGACCTTCATCCTGCAGTGGATTGATAATGGTTGATGATGATGACATACTCTAATATATTAGTTAATAAAGGTTGATATTGCAATGTGTGTATGCATATCAGACACATGTGCAATTTAAATTACACTGATTAAAAAAATTAAGAGGAAATAGATCTATGGAGTTAATACTACTATCAAATATTTAATAAACAAAGAGTAGTTTGAAAAATTATAATTGATGAAATGGCAATTCATATTATTTAGGGGGGGGGGGAATAAGTATTAGTGTACACAAATGAATTTGATTTGTGTAATTTAAAAAAAAAATGTATTGTATTTTGTGATTTTTTCAGATTTGCCTGCTGCATGAGAATTTAAAGAAATAATTAGCCTTTTCTTATAGTAAATTAAATGACAAATCCAAATATGTTATTCAAAATACTAAAATTGAAAAAGTTAATGAACAACTTTCAATGTTGGACATGATTTCTCTTTCTTGATATCATTACCATAAATAAAATGTAATTACAAATTATAAAGCATTAAAATTGAGATGATTAAAAACAAATTTTGATGTCTGGCCATGAAATTTCTTTCTTGCTATTATTACTGTAAATAAACAAAAAAAAAACTATTTTTTATTATATAATCATTTATTACATACTTCTCAGGTATTATTATATCTTTTATATGCTATTGTAGTATTATATATAATACATATTCAATATATTGATAGCATTCTCAGCATGAAGAAAGCTAACATTAAAACAACATGTTTTATAAATGAATATATATTGAATAAAAATGGAGTCATATATCACATGACCAAATTTTTTAAGCTTGTAAATAAAAACAAAGAACATTACTAATTGCTCTAACAAGCAAAATATCTCTATCAGAAACCACATCCAAACCCCAAACCAATGCTTTCATGCTTTGGCACTCCTTAGTGAGGTGCTAGAGTAGCTTCCGACACTATATCTAAAAATACCAATCCAAAGCCAGCATTTATCTAAGAGTTAACTACTGAGTAGAATATCTGAAATTTTTAGACACCTATATATCTTCAAACCCAGCTATCTAACTCAAATAGCTATATGGGGTTGAAAGATCTTCAGCCAAACCATATATTAGTAGTCTTAGCAATATAACATCTTTTAAGACTTAAAGCAAAGACTATAAATAGTCAATAAAAATAGTGATATATCACATGACCTAATTTTTTTAAGCTTGTAAATAAAAACAAAGAGCTTTTTTAATTGCTCTAAGAAGCTTTGTTGGTATATATAAAATCTGGTAATTGCACCTTGATAAACATGTTTTTATAAATGAACATATATTGAATTTTGTAATTAGATCTTGGTAAATATGCTTTTTAAAAACATCTTAATATAAGCAAATAGACTGGGATTAAATGTTAACTTTTAAAAAACATGTGAAAACATATAACTAGCTCTCAAAAAAAAGAGAGTAGTTTTGGCTCAAGAAAAAGAGAATGTAGAGAGATTTCATGAAGATAGAATAAACTGCTGATTGAAAATTTTTTTCTGAATAATTTTAATAACTGTATCTTGCAGACTATTTTAAACTATTTTTCAATATTTTACCCATCTCAGCAATTATAATGACAATAGTTAGAAAAGAACTATTTAATAGGAGTGACTAGAAAACTTTGACCACACTGGTCAAAAGACCCGAGCTACACAGGCATATTCAGAGAAGACTATTGAAGTTGAATAGAATATGATGTGTATGCTTTAAATACAATCCATGTTATAAAAAAAAAGTGGACTGTGTCTTAAGATTTACCACATACTCTATCTATCATCACCAACATTTTGAAGAGGGTCATCATAATCAGAACTGGATTGCTAAAGATTTTTTTACCTATATAGTAAGCATATGATATTTGCAGAACACACGGCTTTAAGACAATTGTATCATGGTAAAATCTTATCTTTATATTTATCCATAAGACTGTAAGTTTGCTTATTTTTAAGATATTGTATTTATTG
>JAQFVV010002143.1:0-33780 GCA_028023455.1 Epiperipatus broadwayi | reverse complement strand
TATTTCTATATATGAATGATTATAGGGTAATAATAAACAAATATTTCAACAATAGGATGATAGAAGTACCACCCAGTCTACAAAAAGTATCATTTTGCAAAACTAGGCTTTAATTCTGCCTTTCACCAATCACCAGTGACAAATAAATCAGCAGACATATTTTAGGCAAAAATAAATAACTTACTATATGTGTTAGAGTGTTAATACCTCACTTTTGATAACATTCTTGTCTCAGTTGGTTCCAAAAAATTTTACACCAAAGATTGTCTAAAGTATATGACAGGTTAGAAAAATTTGATGTCAAATTATGTGCATAGAAAAACATATAAAACATCAATTGAATTACAGTTCCTATGGCATATAATCTTAAACAAGATCAAATGTCCATTATCTGAGAAAGTGTGAGCTGTAAAAGTGCAATGAAAATCGCAAACATTAAGGAAATCCAGGCATAATTACTCATGATTAATTATTTCAAGCCCTTTCTGCAGAATCAGGCTGCAGTATTTAAATTTCAGTAAATATTTTAGTCTAAAAAATCGATAAGAATATTCCAGAAGTTAAATTTAAATGTAGTAATTAAGAGCTATGGAAATTGCTTTAGGAATGAGTTATAGGGAGAAAAAATAAATATAATTATAAAATTCCAAAATTTCTGGGGACTGAATGAAAAGAATGGTAGAGCAAATTTTGAACTAATTCATGTTGAGATGATATCTTATATAAATAGTAGATTCAGAAAGGGAAATTAATTAAATGGTTTAGCAAAGGAATTTTAAGTAATAACAAATTTATATTAAAAAAACAATTAAAGTGTGAACTATAAAAATTTGGGATTGTAAATTTAAGTGCTCTTTTTCTCCTTTATGTGGAAGTGCTATTGTGCTTGCAACAAATATCATTTCTAACCAGTCAGCATCTGTGAGGAAATAAACCCAGATGTTTCAGAATTTGTAAATATAAAAATCTGACCGGTATTTAAGGCAGATTATCCTGATTTTGTTTTCTTTTGGATAAGGCTAAATGGCTCTTAGGTTTTAACATGGAGAACTTGTACATTTAGTGTAATTATTAAAAATGTCAATCCATTAACTAAGATAGTAATTGTCAGACAATATTGAGTGTTTAAAACTTTAAAAACTGCACAATCAATTATTTGTCTCCATATTAATTATATTTAAGCTTGTATATATATATTATAGTTTTGTGTTTGTATAACTTATAATACATCCTTAGTACTAAATTTATTTTAGTTTTGTAATGAATTGTTGTTTGCCCTTCAAGAGTCATGGATAAATAAACAACAAAATAGTGTAGCCAGAAATTTTGACCTAGTATTAAAAAATTAATAGTGCAAAAGCCAATAAAATGGTGCAGTCAGAAATTTGAATCTAGTACAGGAAAAGTAATAGTGCAATCAGGGTTAAAACTGTCAAGCAATAGTATAAAAATGTTAATAAGTCAAGGTAGTATCTAAATTTGATGAAAAAAATGTAGTGGAATGGTCATTATATGTGACTCAACTTGAAAATATTTTCACACTTAATGGCATAAGTGATAATAGCAGAAAGGTTACAACATTAAGGGGGTATGGCAGGTTGGAGAGTAATTGAAAACATTAATAAATTATTTGATATCAATAATTATGTGCTTTTAATGCTCGTAAAAAAAAGTTATATATATTATTAAATTTATTTAAAGCTTAGTGCTTTTAAAGCTCTATGGCTTCTGATGGATCTATAAAGCAGGCAATAAGAAATGAGGTAATAGTTAATAAGTCAATACAGCATTTTAGCTTGTGGCCATCTTGATATATCATTAGATTGGCACTCAGCAATAAAAGACAGGTGATGAGAAAAACTAAAGGATTTTGATATAGCATTATGAGAGATAGTAAAAAACTATCAATAGGGACAATTTGCTGAACAAGTCTTGTTGGATCAATTATTATGGTGAATAGCAGATGAAAGATTAAATCAAACATTGTTGACTGAAAACCAAGTACTCATGAGAAGAAAAGATCATTTATGAGTTAAGTATTGAGTTCTCACTTTTCAAAATAATATGGCTGAGGAAGGCAGAACAGCAGTTTATACAATGAAAAAATTACAAATCAAGTAGGGAACCAATATCTTTAAAGAAATGTTTTTGCTGTGGAATATAGGACATTTCATGAAGAAATGTAAATTGCATTGAGAAAGCTGTTTTACTTGCAGCAACAGAAAGCATTTAGCAAGTTTTCAAAAAACCCAATCCAATTGGTAAAAGACTAACAACCAAATGGAGGGAAAGAAAACAACATGTGTATGATTTTGCACTGGTAAAATCAATATATGCTAACATTTAAAATGTGTAGCACAAAACTGGAAATGGAAATTGATAGTGGTTCAGATATTTCATTGGTGTCTGAAAGCCAATAGAAAGCAATAGCAGAAGGTTATAAAGAGGTTAAAATTAAAAAGTTTAATATAAAAGTTAAAGATGTAAGTTAAAACTTGTTAGTGTTAGTTGGAATGGTAGATGCTCCATGTTTGTATACAAATAAAGTATATGATTTGCTAATATATATTGTTAAAGAACAAATAGGTCCAATAATCAGTAGAGATAGATATTAAGGTATCAATTGTTAAACAACATTTTCATTGAACAGGAAATGTTAAATAGGTACTCTGAAATATTTTCTGAGGATTTGGGATTAATAAAAGCAAACCTGGTAAATTTAGAATTAAGTCAAAATACACTACCATGGGGACTGTAAGCTGAGAAGATACCATTTGTACAGAGAGAAAAGTTCAAAAAAAAGTTAAAAACATTGGTGGATAGAGGAGTGTTAAGCTCTGTAAAAAGAAGCACAATGGGCCATGACCATATTTGTGAGAATTAAACCTTATGGGCAAATCAGAATGTGCAGTGACTACCATCTGACAGTGAATAAATATCTTAATAAAGATGATTATCTCATGCCTAATGGTAGAAAAGTATTAGTGAATATGTTGAATGCAAGTTTTTTGCCAAATTTGACCTCAACTCCACTTATCATGAAATTAAAATCAGCAAAAATGTTATCACTAACCACACCATTTAGGCTGTTGAAATGTGATCCTTTACTATTTGGATTTGCCACAGCACCAAATATTTTTCAGGCAATGTTTAACTCAATGGTACAAGAGTTAACAAGAATAGTCTTACTATGATGACATTTTGATAACAGTGACATCTAGTGAATTGTTAAGAGAGAATTTTGAAAGTTTGCAATAATTTGTCAGGAAGGTGTTAAGTTAAACTGAGAAAAGTATGTATGGAAGACACAAGTGTTAAAGTTTTTTGCTCACAGAATTTCAGATAAAAAAAAATCATTCTTCAACAGACAAAGTCAGGGCTGTTAGAAATGCTGAGAGATCAAAGAATGTAAAGCAACTTCAGGCCCTTTCAGGCTTGTTAATTTTGTTAGTTCATTTGTAAACAATAAGGCAATGATGGCAAAATCATTGTATGAGTAATTGCACAAAGGACAAAGTTGGGTTTGGTCAGAATATCCAGACAGGACTTTCAAAAAAACTAGAGTTTTTATCATTTGATATGTTGTTGGTGCATTTTGATGGTGAGCAGAAAATTAGAATTGCCACTAATGCATCAGACTGGTGGGTAGGGGCTATTTTATCTCACCTATAAATAATAACATGTGGCCCATGGTGTATGTATCCAGAACATTGTCAAACACAGAGCATAATTAGGACAAATTGATAAGCTCTGGTGATCATTTTTGCAGTGAAAACATTCCACCAGTTTGTTTTAAGGCATAGATTTGAATAATGATTGTATGCCTTTGTTGGGGATATTTGGAAATGATTGTGCACTACCTGGAATATTTATGTCCACATATGTTATAATGGCAGACTGTGCTAGCTCCCTATGATTATTCATTAAAATATTAATGGGGGGGGGAGATTTTTCATGCAGACAAATTGTCAAGATTTTCCAATAGTCAAGACACCTGCAACTGACAATTTAAGGTCAATTATATTGACAACATGAACTCACAAGTGTTAAATAGTAATACAGTCCAATAGTGGACTAGGAAAAAAAGGATATGATATTGTCATGAATTAGATTAGGATTAAATGCTCTAAAACTAGACTCAGTTAAGTTGCTTTGGGATTTTGGGCTAAAAGAAAGCAGTTATCTGTTTATAGGGGGTGTATAGTAATGGTGGATAAATTACTTATAACTACTACATGTGGGGTAAAGTTCTAAAGCTTCTTAATAAAGAGCAGCCTGGCATAATGCATGCAAAAGCTTTGGAACATAGCTATGTCTGGTGGCCACAAATAAAGGCAGATATAGAAAAGTACATTATAGGTTGTTCTGCATGTCAGGCAGAATTTGCATCATTGGTAAAATGTTTTGCATCTTGGTCGAAGTCAACAAAAGCATGGAAGAAAATGCATATTGAACTCATAGGACCAGTGAATGGAAAAAAAATTGCTCATAATTACAAGATTCATTCTCAAGATAGATAGAATGCCATATAGTGAAAGATACTAGTAACCTAATAACAATTAAATGTTTAGAGATGGATTGCTCAATACATGGTTTTCCAAAAGTGGTTGTGTCAGATAATTGAATAGATTTTACTGGAGAGGAATTATGACACTTTCCCTGAAATATTTATCATGTGTGCACACATTCATACCATACTTAGTGAAATGGAATGGCAAAGAATGCAGTACAGTAAATTAAAAAATAAAAAATATGAGTAGTGTACAAATGCAACAAGCTTTGCCACATCAACATTCAACACCATTTATAATGACAGAAAAAACTTTGGCACAATTAGTCTGTGGATGTAAACAAAGGACTAATGAAAAGATTAGTGTCTAATGTGAAAACAAGCAAATTGTGTAATGTTTATGATCCTGTGTGGATGAGAGATGTTATACAGAAAAAAATGGCTCAAAAGAACAATAGATAAAATATTGTTAAATCAAGTATACATGGTTAGTGAAATTAATATTTTAAAGTACAGACACCATATAAACTACATAAAGAAAGCCAGAGAAATTGTAGCTGGAAATATGGCAAGATGCAAATATGCAAGAGATGGAGGGTGATAAAAGAAGCAACATGGGAAGAAAGACAGAGGAAAAACAATTAATTTAAAAAATAGTAATGAAATTGCAGATGAAAGGAAAGTAAAACCTGAAATAAATAAATCACTCAGATCTGTGCACATTAAAAGCAAACCAGAAAGTTGAAATCATTATGTGTAAGAAACAATAACATCTTCTGGAGTGATTGGAGGAATTGTAGTATTTTAATTTCAATAAATATTTAATATAAAAAATATTGATAAGAATACCCCAGAAGTTAAAGTTAAATTTAAAAGTACTAATTAATGACAATGGAAACAGATTTAGGAAGGAGTTATAAAGAGAAGAAAATGAATAGAGATAATTAATTAAAAGGGTTGAGAATAATGGAAGAGCAAGTTTTGAACTGATTAATATAAAAATAAAATCTTATGAAAATAGTACATCCAGAAAGTAAAATTAATTAAATCCATTAGAAATTTCTGATAAAAACCCAATTAAGCTCTAGAATATAAAAAGTCAGAATTGTAGATTTAAGTGCTCTTTTTCTTCTTTGTGTTGGGGAAAAGCTATTGTTTTCACAATGAGTATCATTGGTAACCAGTCAACATCTATGAAAAAATAAACCCTGATGTTTTTAAATCTGAAAATATAAAAATCTGACTAGTATTTATTTTGTTTGATATTAGTTGGTTACCCATACTGTGCTGCTAGGCAACATTGCAGTACCCATCAAGAACCATGCAAGTGATAAATTTCTAGTGAAAAAATTGCTGAAATCACTGTAAAATTAAAATGCCTAAGGCAACAAATCAAAGAAATTATTCTAAAATATAAATTACAAAAACAAGAAATCAAGGAAAATTCTATTTAAAGATAAAAGCCTATGAAATAAATCAAAAATTACAATGCCTAAGGCAAGAAATCGAAGAAATCACTCTAAAACACAAATTATATAAACAAGAAATAGAAGAAAATGCTATTTAATGCTATTTTCAAAAGCCTATGAAATAAATCAAAGCAATAATTAGAAAAAAAATTGCACTTAACAAAAAATGGCATGAAAAATAAATTACACTACATTTTAAAACAATTTCTCTGCCTTTCAACACTTTTGTGAAGTATCAACAAACAAAAAACCTAATTACCTTATTTTTTTAAAATATAAAAATATATAATATTAAATTTTATCAATATTTAAAAACTAAATGACTTTCAACAATAGATTTTGATAGGTTTTGAATCTGTTCCTTTATGATAAAACTAGCGAGGGATAGGCATATTTTAGGCATTATACATTTACAAATATGCCTGTGGGATCTTCCCTGCCTGTTATCTAACTAACAGATATAATAATAATTCACAAATCTTAATAACAGACTAGTACATATTAATTAATTAAATATAGATCATGAGTGCATAGCGATCTGTTAACTTTTAGAATATATTTTAAAGCATTGATTTATATCAGCTAAGACGCAATGAAAACATTACACCAGAGAGCTTCTAATTATCTTTCCCAAAATTTTATTAAATTAATTATTCTCTGCTTTGAAATTATGGCATATAACATATGAATTTAGAAATGAAATATAAAAATTAGAATAGAAAATAGAAAGGGCTGCAAATTATAGAAAGGTTAAAATAATAATTGATTATAGTTACAGGAAAAGTTATTAAAAAGTCAATTTATAGGCAAGACTGTTACAGTGCCATTTAAAGATTTTATTGTAACAAAAATTTTAATTAATTGAGAATTTATGATTTAATGAACATTAATTATAACTAGATTTTTTTAAATCTATTTTAAAAATTTAAAATACTTAAATATTATAAGTTTTTAAAATGGATTTATAGTCCTCTGCAGTGAAGAAATATTACCAATTTTCTTCCAGACTGAGTTGTCCTGCATTGGATGCATTGATCATTTATGATGTGTTTGGTGCAGGTGGTTATTGAATTTTTTCATCCTGCCAAAATCAAATGCACTCCTAGATCTCTCCATTGGTGATGAAATATGGGGTTTATAAAATTTTACCTCTATTGCATTTACATACAAGCTAGGTTTGCAGTATAAAAATCCATTATTAGCTTTCTATTGATCATGTCTTTTTTCTCTAAAAGTTTGTTATTTTTAAAATTACAAATGAACTTTTAACCTACATGCAATTTTACAATTTAGAAACTGATAAATAGTTGTGTGAACATTTCCTTATATATGTATGAGATTCTTAAGAAAACAATGAATTAAACTGATACACATAAATTTCTAATAATTGCACTGTAACATAATTAAATCTATTACATGTCACACTTGTACTCACATTGAACAAGCTTCTATAAATAATTTTGCAGAACTCAGGTTATGTGATAGAGATCCCCTGCAGGTAAATCAATTGGTACATTTTTAAAATCAACAAGGAATTTTTTTTAGAATATCACTGCTAAAAAGTAAAATAAAATAACAGCATTTAAAAAAAGTAGCCAGGTAGTCATCGCAGCTGCCTTGCAAGCAAGTAGTTGGATGCAGACAGTTTTGGGTTCATGTCCTGGCCGATGCTGTGACATATGAAAAAATAACTAATATATTTTCTTATTTAAAATTATAAATCAAATAATTTATCTATATATATGGATTTTCTTACAATATGAAAATGAAGATTGATTATGATGGGTTAAAAGAAGTTAACAATTACAAATACTTTGGTCAGATTATTAATACATATGGAAATATAATGGATAAAATTAATCATAGAATTAAACTTGTTTGGAGTTCTTTTGGAAAAAATAACTTGATATTAAAATGAAATATGCCTATGTGTTTGAAAAAAAGGTTTTTAACAAATGTTAATAGAAGAGCAATACTAAGTCTTCAGATCACTCAAAGAAGTATGGAAAGGTGCATGTTGGGGGTAACAAGAAGAGATTGAAAATGCAATATATGGGTAAGAGAACAAACAGGTGTTATTGACATCACTGAAACAAAAGACAAGTGGAATTGGGCTGGGCATATTGCTAGAAGAGATGATAATAAATGGAAAGTTGAAATCTTAAACAGGATTTGAAGAGAATGTAAAGGATCCAGAAATAGACCATATGTGAGATGGATGGATGAAATAGGAAAGTGTGCAGGGGTAATGTGGTGAAGAGAAGCTAAAGATCAAAGAAGATTGATCGAATTTTGAGAGACCTTCATCTGGCAATGGATTGATAATGATTGATGATGATGATGCTTTCAGCCTAGTTTACAAAAATAATCTTTAGCTAATTTATTAAATATTATTTACTTTTCATATGAATACTGCTATCTTTATAAAGCAATGCCTTTTATTATGTTCAGATGTACATAAAAATATTACCCCAATCACTATAATTGCACTATTTATAGAGAGACCATGAGCATCCCTAGTTAACCAATAAATCATTTATTAATTAAGAACACATATACAATACTTATTTTATACTTTAATAATTCAAATTTAATAATTTATATTTAAGGTAGCTTTGGAAGTGGATTATTCATGAAACAGGCTGATAATGCAATTTTAAATTTATTGTATGTATTCTGTGGGGATAGCCGTTTAAGCTATATTGAGGTAGTATATTGCAATGAGTACATTTTTAAATATGCTATTAATGTCCGTATTGACCTATAATTATTACAGACTTCTTGGCCTTGAATTTTATTACAGAATATAATTTATTATTACAGAATATCATTTTATTATTAGTAGCATCATTAGCTTTGTGGTAAATAAGAAATAGTTTAAATTAGGTCAATATGTTATTCTATTACTAGTTTATAACAAAGTTATTGCAAATACTCTGGTTAGATCACTCATATATAAAATCATACCTCAACAAATAATTTAGAAAATATTTACAATAATAAGCTGAGCACTGTTTAATTATTTTGTATACAAATTCTGAGAATTAAAAGGTAACTTTCTTGACATGATGAGAGGAATAAAGCTTATTACAAAATCATTAATTTTTTTAATTTTTGTTGTTATTTAAAATTAGATTCTCAAATAGCTGTCTTCTTTACTTCACTCCGTCTCCTAAAATTTCATGAGCAAAGAAGCATAAACATGTTACTTGATAAAAACGTTTCTTCCATCACTCACGAAATCAACATAAATAATATAGCAAATATAATTCTTATTTTATGAAATAAGTAAGCAAGTAGATTTTAACATAAACTAAAGATTAAATAGGTTAAGTGGTTAAGACTAGTTAATGTGTACATGCAAATATATGTAAAGTTACAGTTAGTTTATAAATATAGTAGAACATAATTGCCAATAAACATGGATGATCTCTGTAATTCATGGGCATATAAGTAAACTGGTGATCTTGCAGCTTATATTGAAGAGGTAAAACATTATTTTTAATTTTAGCTAATTTATTAAATATTACTTAGTTTTCCTATAGATGACTTACTTGTACACAAACATATGTACACCTTAAAATATAAGAAGATAATGTTAACATGAAACGAATTGTAAAATTAATTCTCTTTATTTATAATAATGTTAAGATAACTAACTTTAAATGCAACATATATTAAATTATAGTGACCTAGGTAATATTTATACATCATCATCAAACATTATCAATCCACTGCAGGATGAAGGTCTCTCCAAGTTCAATCCATCTTTTCCTATCTTTAGCTTCTCTTCTCCACATCACCCCTGCACACTCTCTCATTTCATGCATCCATCACATATGTGGTCTCTTTCTGGGTCTTTTATAATCTCTTGGAATCCAATTTAAAATTTCAATTGCCCATCTGTTATCATCTTTTCTAACAATATGCCCAGCCCAACTCCACTTCAGTCTTTTAATTTTTTCAATGAGGTCAGTAACACCTGTTTGTTCTCATACCCATAAATTGCATTTTTGATTCTTCTTGTTACTCCCAACATGCATCCCTCCATACTTCTTTGAGTGCTCTGAAGTTTCTGTATTGCTCTTCTATTAAGTGTTCAAGTCTCAGATCCATAAGTAAGAACTGGCAAAACACATCTATTAAAAACCTTCCTTTTCAAACACATAGGCATATTTCCTTTGAGTATCAAGTTATTTCTACCAAAAGCATTCCAACCAAGTTTAATTCTATGATTAATTTCATCCATTATATTTTCATCTGTATTAATAATCTGACCCAGGTATTTGTAACTGTTAACTTCTTCTAACTCATCATAATCTATCTTTATTTTCATATTTTGAGAAAATCTATTAAACATTACTTTAGTTTTTTTAACATTTATCTTTAGTCCTACATTCCTACTTTCATCTGATAACTCCTGCAACATTTCCTGTAGCTCTAAAGCATTATTTGCAAAAACAACTACATCATCTGCAAAATCTAAAAGACTTAAATAATCTCTATTTACTTTCACTCCTTTAGCTTCCCATTTTAATCCACAAAATACTTCTTGCAGCACTGCTGTAAAAAGTTTTGGAGATATTGAGTCACCCTGTCTTACACCCTTTTCAATGTTGATTTTCCTACTATCATTATGTAATCTAATTGTTGCTGTTGCATTTTCATAAATATTCTTCAAAATATGACAATATCCTGGATCTACACCTTGAAGATCCAATGCTTTAATCACTGAAGAAATGTTTATAGAATCAAATGCCTTTTCATAGTCTACAAATCCTAAGCATAATGGCAACTCATATTCATTTGTCCTTTCTATAATTTCTCTCAATACCTGGATATGATCTACTGTACTAAAACCACTTTTAAATCCAGTATGTTCTCTTGGATGTTGGAATTCCAGTGTTTTCTGTAGATGAGTTGTAATTATCTTAGTAAAAATTTTGTATGAAACTGATAAAAGACTGCTAGGTCTATAATTTCTAATATCTTCTTTATCACCTTTTTTAAATATTAATATTAATACTGCATTCTTCCAATCATCTGGTACATCTTTATCATTTACCCATTTAGAATATAACTTTGCTAAAAAAAATTCTATTTCTTCATGTGATTCTTTTAGTATATCAATTATAATTCCATCATTACCTGGAGCCTTCCCTTTTTTCATACATTTAATTACATGTCTCACTCCCTCATTCAAAATTCTGGGCAATTTGAAAGATATATAATACATTTAGGAGGCACTTGTTCTTTATTACTATATAATTCTTGATAGAAGTCTTCTACATATTTTATGATGCCATCTCTCTTTTTAGTAATAATGCCATCTTTTTTTCTTATTGCAGATATAAATTTCCTACCAATACCAAAATGTTGTTTTATACTCTTTTTCCTCCCCCCCCCCCCCCCCTTCCAAACATTTCCCTTTTCTGCACCATTCTACAAAATTCAAGATATTCAATCTTTTTTAATGCATCATTGTTGTATATCCTCATATTGCTTCTTTTCTTCATAAATTCTCTAGTCTCAGTAGAAATTTTATTGGTTAATTGCTGCTTTTTTCTACCAGCTTTCTTTATTGCAGTTTTTAAAAGTGTATCACTTATTTTTCTATTAATGTCATTCAAATCTGAATCATGTTCAAAATCTACTAATACTTGAAACCGATTTGTAAGTTCTAATTTAACTTCATTAGAATGTTTCTGAAGATTAGGAATATCAACTGTAAATATTGTTTTTCTTAATAATTTTTGTCTCTCTAGTTTTGCATTAACATGTATCTTACATCTTACTAATCCATGATCACTTCCTGTGTTAAATTAAAGAAGAACATTACAATCTTGAAATATGTATTTTAAGTTAATCAAAATATAATCCAATTCTATTGTACCTTTATTTGGATGATTCCATGTCCATTTCATTTTAACATTTTTTCAAAAAAAGAATTCATAATATAAGGTTTTTCTTTTTGTACAAACTCCACAAGTCTATGTCCTTTCTTGTTTCTATTACCACAACCAAAATTACCTACAGCATTTTCATCTTTCATTTGTTTACCAAGTCTAGCATTAAAGTCTCCCATAACAATTTTAAAATGTTATTTATTCTGATCAAAAGCCTTTTGTACATCCATATAAAAATCTTCTATAACTTCTCCACTATGAGAACTTGTTGGGGCATAAACCTGAATTATCTGCATTTGGTATCTGCTATGAAGTTGTAAAACTAATCATGCCACTCTATCTGATACACCATCAATCTCCACAATGTTATTCTTCCATTTTTTATTTATAATTTATCCTATTCCACTTGTATTTCCAATATTTGTGCCTCTATAGTAGAGTATATGTCCACTTTTTAAATCAATTGTTTCTTCACCTTTTCTTCTAACTTCCCAAAGTCCAATAATGTCCCATTTAATATAAGACAGGTCTTCTTCTAACTCTTGCAATCTTCCTTCACTTGAAAGTGATCTGCAGTTGTAAGTACGTAAATAAAAAGTCATCATCAAATGGCAGCCTGATCCGCAATCAGGGGATTCTTAGCACTCTCCGCCTTCGGCCACCAATTGCTGCATTAGTTGGTGATGTTACAGCCTCCTGGGAATAAGGGCCATTTATTTTGTCTGTCATAATTGTATATATTGAAAAAATATTCTTAAACTCTGGGGTAAAAAACCAATAAACTCACCATGCTGGCTATTGCATGTTGGTGAGCAGCCCATCCATGTTCGTATGCTATATAAATAATCACTTAGTAATAACAGTTGCAATGACAAGAATGTATGGAGTGGATATTAGGAATTTTCCCTGCTCGGTTCCTTTAAGGCCTCCAAAAGGAATCAAAGGGTCTTTTTTCAGTTAATATCAAACTTTTTTCTGCAACCATATTTATATGTACATTCACATATATTAAGAGGCATTTCTTTATGATGATAGCAGTATTCATATGAAAACTAAATAATATTTATTAAATTAGCTAATATTAATAACATTTTTTGTAAACTAGGATGAAATCATCATCACCATCCACTATTATCAATGCACTGCAGAATGAAGGTTTCCATGTTCAATCAATTTTCTCCGATATTTAGCTTCTCTTATCCACACCACCTCTGCACACTTTCTTATTTCATCCATCCATCTTACATGTGGCTCTTTTCTGGATTTTTTCCAATCTCTTGAAATACATTTTAAGATTTCAATTGTCCATCTATTATCATCTCTTCTAGCAATATATACAGCCCACCTCCACTTCAGTCTTTTAATTTTTTCAATGAGGTCATAGCATCTGTTTTTTTCTTACCCATATATTACATTTTGATCTCATATTACTCCCAGAATGCATCACTCCATACTTCTTTGATTGGTCTGAATTCTCTGTATTGCTCTTCTCTTAAGTGTCCAAGTCTCAGATCCATAATTAAGAACTGGTAAAACACATTTATTAAAAATCTTTCTTTCCAAACATATAGGCATATTTCATTTTAGTATCAAGTTATTTCTATCTAAAGAACTCTAACAAGGTATAATTCTATGATTAATTTCATCCAATTTGCTTTAATAATCTGACCAAGGTATTTGTAATTGTTAACCTTTTCTAACTCATGATAATCAATCTATATGTTTATATTTTAAGAAAATCCACATATATATATATATATATATATATATATATTTATTTGATATATAATTTAAAATGAGAAAATGTATTATTTTACTTTTTTTTAAATGCTGTTATTTTCTTTTTTACGTTTTAGTCAGTGATAATCTAAAAATATATCTTTTTGCAAAATTATGTATAGTAGCTTGTTTAATGTGAGTACAAACTGTGATGTGCAATAGATTTAATTATGTTATAGTGTGATTATTATAAATTTATGTGTATCAATATAATTCATTATTTTCCTTATAATCTCATACATAGGTTAAATGATAATTTTTAATTTTAAAAGTAACAAACTTTAAATAAATCAAAACATGATCAATAGAAAGCTAATAATGAATTTTTATGCTGCAAACCTTGTCTGTAAGAAAATGCAATAAAGGGGTAAAATTTAATATATAAACCTCATACTTTGTGACTAATGTACAGATCTAGGAATGCCCAAATTTGATTTTGCCAGGATGGAGAAATTGAATGACCACTTGCACCAAGAACATCATTGATGATCATTGCATCCAATGCCAGACAACTCAGCCTGGAAGAAAAAATGTAATATTTCTTTACAACAGAGGTCTATAAATCTATTTTAAAAACTTATAATATTTAAATGAAGCTAGCTATAATGAGTGTTTGTTAAATTATAAATTCTCAATTACTTAAAATTCTTGTTAAAATAAAAAATGTAAATGGTAACTGTAACAGTCTTGCCTATAAATGTCACATTTTAATAATTTCTCTTGTAACAGTAATCACATATTATGTTAACCTTTCTATAATCTGCCGCCATGTCTATTTTCTATCTAATTATTTTATTTCTAAATTTATATGTTATATGCCATATGTTCAAAGCAGGGAGTAATTAATTTAATAAGTTTTTGTAATAACCAATTAGAAGCTCTCTGGTGTAATGTTCTCATTGCTTTTTAGCTGATAGAAATCACTGCTTTAAAATCTATTCTAAAAGTTAACAGATCGCTATGCACTCGTTATCTATAATTAATTACTTAATATGTATTTGTCTAATTAAGCTTTGTGAATTATTATTATATGATCTAGTTAGATAATGGCCAGGAAGATCCCACAGGCATATTTTAAGTGTATAATGCCCAAAATATGTTTTCTTCTCTCTAGTTTCATCATAAAGGAAAATATACACATTCAAAACCTACCCATAATTACTGTTGAAAATCTTTTGTTTTTTAAATATTGATGAATTTTAGTAGTATATATTTTGTAAATATATATTTTTATTAAGCACAGATGAGTACATGTAAATAGTTACCAAAAACCTTTAACCTTTAGCACTGTGCTCTGAATTTTTTTAATGCTAGACAGATTTCAGAAAATCTTGACACAAGATTACAACTTTTTAGAGATAAGAGCAGGTTTTTTTGTTTGTTGATACTTCACAAAATAGTGTTGAAAGTTAGAGGATTTTTTTAAATGTCGTGCAATTCATTTTTCCACCATTTTTTTGTTAAGTGCATTTCTTTTTCTAATTATCACTTTGATTTATTTCATAGGCTTTTGAAAATAGCATTAAATAGTCTTTTCTTTAATTTCTTGTTTGTGTAATTTGTATTTCACTTATTTTTGATCAATTTCTTTATTCAGGCAGTGGGGTTGTGCTTTCTGTATTTCACTGATTTTTGTTTTGTAATTTCTATTTTACATTGATTCAATTCCCTTGCCTTGAGCAATTTAATTTTTGATTTATTTCATACATTTATAGAAATAGCATTAAATAGCATTTGTTTTCAGTTCTTGTTTTTGTAATTTGTATTTTACTTATTTGTGATTTTTTGATTTCACTGATTTCTGTGTTTGTAATTTGTATTTTATAGAGATTTCTTTGATTTCTTGCTTTAGGCATTTTACCTTTTGATTTATTTCATAGGCTTTTGTAAATAGCATTAAATAGCATTTTGTTTGATTTCTTTTTTTGCAATTTGTATTTTAGAGCAATTTATTTGATTTGTTACCTTAGGTTTTTTAATTTTACACTGATTTATTCACTAGAAACTTATCACTTGGTTCTTGATGGTGCTGCAATGTTACCAAATGGCACAGTATGTTTAAAAAACCAGTACATTTTGTTTTGTGTAAATGTAATGGCTCTTAGGTTTTAACTTGGAGAAACCGTAGTTATTTAGCATAGTTGTTGAAAATGTTGGTCCATTATCTAAGACAAATTGTCAGACAATATAAGTCCATGAATGTTGCAATAGAGAAACATACTATCATCTTATGATTATGGAATAATATATTAAAAAGAAAAAATATATATACACGCTGATGTGTTGTTTAGAAATCCAGGTAAAGACAAACCACATAGTAATGAAACAGAAATAAATTATATAGATGATTTAGAGTCAGAAATCTTGAATAGCAATACAATTGCAAAGGGAACAAAGGCCCATAAAGGTTACCAACTGTTTATAAATTTTATTAGCAAATAGTAATTAACAAAAAATATTAATGCATTGTTCCTGTTTTGTAAATGAATTGGTATAACTTATCCACCAACAAAGTTTTGTCTTTTGTTGGGAGAAGGCACCTTAATAATGTATGAGCAAAAGTGCTATTGTGTATTTATCTCTGGTAGCCTAATATAACAGTTGCCCAAAAGACATACACACACACACACACACATATATATTGGGATATATATATATATATATTATATATATATATATATATATATATATATATATATATAATTGCATAGCATATCAATCAGAAATGAATATGCAAATTAAAAAATATGTAGAATACTCTAAAACAATTAGCAAATATGTTATTTAAAACACACAGGACCTGTCAATGTAAAGAGATTCTTTATACTTATAGATGCAAACTGTAACTGATCAGAATATATTGTTGTAAAAAATACAAGAGTGAGAGAAACAATACAGAACCTGAATAAAATATTTTAATATTATATATAACCAGAAATAATTGTTTTTAATAGAGGCACAACTTTTATTGTGTAAACAATGAGGAATATCTTTATAAACAGAGGCATCAAACATATCTGTACTGCTTTTATTATTTTGAATCAAAACAGGTTAGCATAAAATGCCATTCAACAAGTAATAATGACTTTTAAAAAAATTAATAATCACAATATGCCTGAAGGTTGCAATGTTGCATCAAAATTCCATTCTGTTGATGGTTATGGAACAATCTCCAGTGAGATTACTGATGGTCAGAAAGTTGCCAAGTAAAATATCAATTGTATTTACAAAACTGACTGAACATTTGAAATACATTGATATAGATAATAAATATGTAATAAAAAGTTTGAATATGGGACCTGATGAGAAATAAATGGGTAAAAGACATAATTACAGGTAAATTATTCAAGAAAGTAATTGCAATGTAAATGGTTAATAGTACAGAGTATTGAAAACATTTGAAACATTTTTGCTGATGTCAAACAGAAGAAATAAAGTGGTCAGAATTAAAACAATAAATATAAATACCACCAGTGCAAGAAATCTTAATTAAAAAAACAAGAAATGGTCAAATTACTACCAGAAAAAGTGTCTACTCTGAATAAAAATCATAGTCAACCAGAGAATATGGAATCTGAAGAAATGGTGGGTAATAAGCAAGAAGTAACAGCAGAATAAAAAGAAACTCAGCAAAAATTGGAGCATAGATCACTGAGACCTTAAAGACAAAGTTTGAAAAAAATAAAAGAATATATATATATATATTGTAACGATATATAAATATGTCGTTACATTTATTTAAAATAAAAACTTAAAAGTTCGCAAATAAAAAGAAAAAACTAAACGCTAAAATTAAAATGTTTGTTAAACATATATATATTCGCACGGATGCTAAACTTTAAAAATATTTTTTTCATAAACAAGAAAAAAAAAGTATTTGAACGTATTTTTTAAATAAAAAAATACAAGATTGAAATATAAAAATATTTTAATAAAAAAATAATGTAAGTTAAAATAAAAACAGGTATTAATTAATTCCTGTAATCTGTAAATGGAAATGATTGTTTATTAATTATCTAAAAGCTGTTTAATTAAAAAGTCAGATGAAAAGTTAGATAAGAGAAGAAAGAGAAATTAGCTTGACCAATGGAAACACTAGGCCTTGGCTTGGACCCTAACGAAAGTGATGGATTAGTGACGTTTTGTTGATTGAATCCATGTGGATAATATAAAAAAGGAAATACAGTTTTTTCGGACAGTTCCAGCGTTGTGTGTTTGAGAGATGTGGTATGACGCACATGCCACACTCTCTATAAAAAAAAAATGAAAAGACTGTGATACCTTGAACCAGCTATTGCCATCTGCAGAACATTACCTTCCAACGGAGGTGTCGCGGGAATTGAAAGCAGAGGCCTGGACTTTTACAATGGTGAATGACAAATGTTATTGTTTAATATGCTTTACCCTGATAGCCATTGCTAAAAAAGGAAATCTGAAGAGGCATTTTTAGTTTTACATAACAAATATCAAACAGATTTTCCACAAGATACTGAATTGAGAAAACCAATGTTAGGGATCTTAAAACTCAATTAAAAAATCAAAATGTTTTTAAAAAGCCAATATTGAAGTCACAAGAAGTAACTACTGCATCATTCAAAGTAAGCTATCTCTTAACAAAAAAATGTAAAACATTTTCCAAGGGTAAATTTGTAAAAGAAACCTTTTTGAAAATGTCAGATTCGCTTTTTAACAATTTTCATAACAAGTGTGAAATTATTGCTGCAATTCAGGAACTGTAACTGTCTTGAAACACTGTGGTGCATTGAATTGAGAAGATGAGTGGAAATGTAAAAGAGCAGTTATATAATGATATTAATAGATGTTCTTGTGTTTCCCTTCAATGTGATGAATCAACAGATATAAGTGATACAGAAAAATTACTTGTTTTCATTTGTATGGTTTGTAAACATTTCACATCTAAAGAATTATTGGGTATAATTTCTTTAAATGAAAGGATTTGAAAATAACACTTTTTAAATTACTTTCAATAAGCATGGGTAGCACAGCTCCAATGATAGGTTGCATAAATGGATTTATAACCCTATGTCAAAATTGTACCAGTTGGTTTTGTCTGTTTATATAATGAGATCTAGAATCTGGCCAAAAGTACCTAAAGTCCAGTAATGTGTGAGATACACTGGTCAAGAATATTCATGAATTTGGGCTGTTTACCTAATTTTCAGTTCTACCAACTCATGAGCAACAATCCCAATGATACCCAATCTATTTTCATTTTTCTCAGCTGGCATTAGAAAGTGGAAAAACAAAGAGTCTCCATTTGGAAATGGACACTATGGTGAAGCCCTTATCATAATAATAATCACATGTTTTAACATATTTGAAAGATTGAGACTTTTCACATGATTTACACATAATATTAGTGGGATCTCATTATGTACTCATAGAAAGTATAGTTCATTTAATGATAATATAATATTTATTAAATATAAAAAAAAATGATTCTACAGATTTAATTATATATAATTTTAGTTTAATAATGTAATTAAAACAAGGCATTATTAAGTTGAGTACAATAATTCTCCATTGATTGTCATTAACTTCTTTACATTTGATTTATGAACAGAAAACTTTTTTGTACAATTTAAGAAATCATAAATATATTCAATGGGGTGTTATATTAGTGTGATCCGATTTATATGCCAATAACTGAATGATTACATTATGGAAATATAATTTGAATAGTGCTATAACATAAGTATATTTAAGATTCATTGGTTCACCCCTAGTGAGAAATAGTGGCACTTGATCACATTTAATTAGCAAATGTTATTTAGTTTTATTATAACTTTACATAATTATTATTAACATTAATAAATGGAATAATTAATCTCAGCTTAAGCTGAGCAAGAAACATGTATGAGAGTTCACTTGAAATCTATAAACTGTGGTGCAGAATGGTAAATGAGAATATTAATAAATTATAAAGAAATCTGTTTAGTAAGATCATATCATTATGGCTGATGGATATTCAAATGTTTCTATTTGAAATAAGAAATAAGAGAATAGTGTGAGCATGATGGCATAGTTATCTGTGATTCAGTCTCATATCCTAAAAGGTCCTTCATATTTTATCTTGAAGGCATATAGTGATTGATTTCTTGCTGCATCTTTAGCAGAAGTGGTTCATTGAATGAAGAATGATCTGGTGGTGGATGTTATGGGTTGGCTATCCCAGACCATTCACATGCAGAGCTATCTCATGAGAAAAAGAAGATCCCAAAAGTAATTCAAACTGTTGTTCACAGATCCGCATATGATAAAGAGGGGTTTGGCATTTTCAATATGTCTGGTGGGATGAAGCACATACATATAAAAATAAATAAAGAAGCCAGTATACACACAATGCTTGGAACAATAAGTATAAAACTTGAAGATCGAAATTATTTAACTAATGCCTATATATTTTGGAATATTTGGTGAAATGGTATGAGCAAATTACTAAACAAAATTGGATAACTTAATTTAAAATTGGTAGAAATTTGAATGTACCTTGACTTGAAAATCTTTTTGCCTTATTATATTAACATATATATTAACTTATAGTTTTATACAAAATTTTTATCAAGATAATTACAACTCATCTACAGAAAACATTGGATTTTTACCAACCAAGAAAACAAGCTGGATTTAAAAGTGATTTTAGTACAGTATATTATATCTAGGTATGGAGAGAAGTTATAGAAAGAACAAATAAATATGATGTGCCATTATGTATTGGATTTGTAGATTATGAAAAGGCATTTGAATCTACAAACATTTCTTCAGTGATTAAAGCATTGGATCATCAATGAAAAGATCCAGGATATTGTCATATTTACAGAATATTTATAAAAATGCAAAGCAACAATTAGATTACATAATGATACTGGGAAAGTTAACATTGAGAAGGGTGTAAGATAGGGTGACTCCATATCTCCAAAACATTTTAAGAAATGCTGCAAAAAGTATTTTGTGGATTAAAATGGGAAGCTAAAGGAGTGAAAGTAAATGGAGATTATTTAAGTCATTTAGATTTTGCAGATGATGTAGTTGTTTTTAGAAATAATGCTTTAGAGCTGCAGAATATGTTGTAGGAGTTTTCAGATGAAAGCTGAAAAGTAGGACTAAAGATAAATGTTAAAATGACTAAAGTAATGTTTAATCAATTTTCTCAAAATATGAAAATTTAAAATTGATTACGATGAGTTAGAAGGAAGTTAACAGTTACAAATACCTTGGTCAGATTATTAATACAGATGAAAACATAATGGAAGAAATTAATCATAGAATTAAACTTGGTTGGATTGCTTTTGATAGAAATAACTTGATACTAAAAGGAATTATGGCTATGTGTTTGAAAACGAAGGATTTTAACAAATGTGTTTCCCTGTTCTTATTTATGGATGTGAGATGTGGACATTTAATAGAAAAGCAATACAGAGACAAAGACTTTAGACCACTCAAAGAAGTATAGAGAGATGCATGTTGGGAGTAACAAGAAGAGATCAAAATTGCAAAATATGGATAAGAGAACAAACAGGAGTTACTGACCTCATTGAAAAATTAAAAGATTGAAGTGGAGTTATGTTGGACATATTGCTAAAAGAGATGATAATAGATGGACAATTCAAATCTTAAATGGGATTCCAAGATACTGTAAAAGACCCAGAATGAGGCCACATGTTAGATGGATGGATGAAATAAAAAAGTGTGCAGAGGTGATGTGGAGAAGAGAAGCTAAACATTGGAGAAGATGGATTAAACTTGGAGAGACCTTCATCCTGCAGTGAATTGATAATGGTTGATAATGATGATATTTATTGTAACCTTTTGATTGTTGTCCCAACTACATAATACCACCAAAACATAAGTACGCTAAGAATTGTAACCTCGATCACCGATCAATTCCCGCTGCACATTGTCAGCTATTAAGAGCTGTAACCAAAAGCATATCATGCTATCTATATCATGCACCAAAGACCACAACCAACATCTGGAGCAACTTACCACAGATCAAACCAATGATATGACAAACTTTTTATGATTTTATTTGATCGCAGTCAGGGTGTACCGCAAATACCTATCATAGTAGTATGATAAAATACATTAAACAAATTATAAGTGTAATGTTATTATCTTTCAAACCTTAATTTGCGATTTTCATTGTATGAGACCCGATGGCTGACCATGTACAAGATGGCATAATTTGTGGAACTACATAAGATTATGAAATTTTAAACCATCTATATGATTTTTAATACAAATGCTAGTCCAGGTAAAGCTTTGCAATAAATAAACATAAATACTTGGGGTTTTTTTTTTATAGTTTACTATATCACTGAGACTCTTATTATACTGACAAATGATAATTTAAAAACGTTAAGTAAATATATTCAATCATGTCATTATTTGGTAAATCTGTTTACAGGTTTAATAATCAATTTATATTGTATACTAGAATCAACTACGCAAAGCTAAAATGATGGAAAAGGTAAATGGGATTTTATTGTACCTTACACATCATAAACTACCAAAGACGAAAAGCATCTAAATGTTTTCTCAAAATATCACTAAACTCTTATATCATGTTGATGATAGTATGTACTTCAATGTATGCTCTATCCAAGGTTTATGATTTCTGATTTTACGAATGACAAATAGCAACGGCACAGTAAGTTTAATTATAAATCAACGTTTATTTACAAATTTATGAATAATAAGTAATTAATTCTAATGTTATAATTACAGACATAAATAAACAAATAAAATAAATAAATTATAATTCCATCGACTTTCTTCAATAACATATCATAGGTACGGTTTTTTTTTAAAAACCTAATCATACCTTATATTTCAATTTGATATAATGAATGTATTGAGGAAATTATACTAAATTCAACATCAACTCATGAAATATCTAATGTCATTTCCAGATTCAACAAATCTATACCGTAAACTTACAATAATATAATAAATAATATTATATCTGTAGGATTTAGCTATAATGCAATCATTAAATAAAATGAAAATTTAAACTTACATTCAGGTAAATAATAATCAACCAACAGTTAATTATTATGAGGTAACTTGAATAGAATGTCCTGCTACAATTTAATAATCTAACTTATAAATTATACTTACAAATGGAAGAAGATGATTTAGCAGAATAACTAAAATACTTTGCCCTACTTATATCTATGAAGTAAAACCATATTCCTGTGGATGCATTCATCTACACATAGGAATTAAATAACACTAAACGTTTTGTGGATTTATACACCATCATAAAGTAATAAGTATAATTACATGATTCTGTGGATTAACTACCTGCACAGGAATGAGTGTAAAATACAAAAAATGGCAATTAAGTAATCTGCGGATTAACCACCGGCACAGATTAATGCCTTTTAACATTATAAATCAACATTACTATTTACTTCACATTAAAGTGCAAAATCCTCCTCCTCAGTTATTCTGACCATTCAGAAAACACTAACATTTTAGCAAATGTGGGTTCTTGCATAATAAAATGTTACGCTAATCAGGACAACTAATGTACTAACTTATCTTGCTTAAAATAAAACATATGTAATATAATATAAGTAATATTGGTATAGGAATAGAAATCTGGAAAGACTCACAAAATACCTCATAAAGATTGATACATCTCATGAATTCATTTAGTACTTTTCAAGCTTTTTCGCAAGCGCTATTCTCTTGAATAAATATTTTATTCAACCCCTATTAATTTAAACTTAATAAAATATAACTTATGAACTTCACATGCAAGTTCCTATAATGATAAAATTAAAGTAATGCATTATTCATCAAATACATAAAATCTAACAGGTGTGTGTGTGATATAAATTAAATGTATAGCATTTTATAGTTCAATACATGAATTCTAGCAGGTGTGTGTATCACAAATTAGATTGTATAGCATTTTATAACTATAAATATGATCCGTGAAATCCATGTACGATGTGTCAAACAATAAATATACGAAGTAATAGCTACAATTATAGTTGAATTCCATACATGTAATTTTATTCATTTGTATTAGTTATTATAAGCACTATTAGATTAACGATTTTACGTGGCTCCATAAACATGAAACAATTTCAAAACATGACACGCAGAATTTAAATGAAAATGATTTCATAAGTTATTAATTTCTACATTTCTCTATTAAAACTGTTCCAAGTTTATCACATCCATGCTAATATTTATTTATCCACGCTTAAATCTAGAAATACTAATTATAGCAATTAATTTAATCATTTCAAACTGACAATAAAATTATAAAATAGCTTTGATTAATTATTTGAAGACTGTTTTTATTATCCAAATGGTAAACAAATTAACTAGCAAATATATTACTGGCATTGCAAAGTTAAATATCAATCAATACTATATTTTTTATTAAAATTATAAACGGAAATATTAAACTATGTGAATAACTTTAACATTTTACTTTAATTTAAACTTCTTCTTTTTTAAAAAGCAAATTTTCATATTTATAAAACTTCTGTAATTAAAATACTTATTTAATTTTTCCAAATTGTAGAATAATAAATATTTTAAAACATACCAAACTTTTGCAATTAATTCTTTTAAACTGGAAAGCTCCGACATATTTCAAATGTAATATTGGAAAATTATTACTGGAGATTTGATCCACCTGGCTAGCCGACTTGAACAGACTTTTAAATTTAGCAATTCATCTTATTATTAAATACTACTATGTTATTTTTACATTTATAGAAAACTTTGTGGTAATCCGTTTACTTGTTAACTATTTTAAAATAAGCTTATCATATTTACACCATTTGCCTTTTACCATTTTCTTTTCTTTCTCCCTCCAAAAGCAAACTATCAGACGATCTTTTTTTAAATTCGCGCTCCTTTCTTTTTTACATTGAAACGCATACGTAATTACTGTATTTATTTTTAATAATTAAATTTAGTTGAACAAATGGTTTTTTTTTTAATTCAATGGAAATAATTTTTAAGACCATTTTAAACAAATAAAAATTAATATTATTTTTAATAATATTTTACCAAATTTAATGTGTTGTCAAAATTTTTAAAAAGTTAAACATTTTGATATGAATTAGTATATGGAAAAAAGCAATTTAAATTTATTAAAATAATATAGGCAACAAGTAAGGCAAAATATTACCCATTCTCTCTAATAAATTATTTTGAATATAAAAGAGTAATCTGTTCAAAGTGCAAATCAAGCCAATCAAATCACCGAAAAAAGACAGAGATATGTTTATACCAGTTACATCAATTATTATATTTTATACTAAAATATATGGTTACAATGTATATATATATATATTTCCACAAATGTTAAAACAACAGATGAATATTCGATCATAAGTGCTCTTATAACATATTAAAATAATCATATATAAGTGTTAGGTGGTGCTTATTCAGATTTATTTTCTAGAATAAGATATTTAATTTCAAATAAACACATTTGCCATTTAAGAATTAGTGCTATTATTTTTATAATTAGCAAAAACATTTCTTAGAATGATTTAATTAAAAAGGCAGATTTCCACTTTGCTATTTGTTTATAACAGGGGTGGGCAATTAATTTGACTCAGGGGCAGAGGTTTGTGGGGAGCCACATCAGGGGCCATTTTGTGGAAGTGAAGGTTAACAGAGGGCACACCTTTTTTCATGACACAATAAACACACTGCTTTATTCCCTGTATCACCAAAAAAATATTTGTTTGTCAATCCTCCATTAAACACATGACATTCATCAATGATTTTACATTTTTTCGAAGGATTCATGGTTTCACATAAGTTTAAAATGTATATATTTGCTAGTGCAAAGACAAAATTAAAATTAACCAGATCATCTGGGAAAGAACTGCACATTGTATCTACACTGGACATATGTATTGATGTGACCATCCTAGTGGAAAATAAGCAATGAATTTTTGGTCATGCACAGGAAAGAAATCTCAGTTCAAGGTGGATTTTTCTGATTGTTTTGGTGGGCCACATAAAAACTCTTAGTGGGCCACATGTGGCTTTCGGGCCACTATTTGCCCATCCCTGGATTATAATATTAAAACATGATTAACTAGTTTTTCTCCCAATGTGGCAACTGTCCATATTAATGAAAATAACAACTATTTTATACCTAGTAATTAATTAGCCTCTCTATGAAAAGAGAAAGTTTAAAAGAGGGAGGGAGCAAACTTGCTAGAAAGTTTAAGAGGTCATCAGCATATTGATTAAAAATATACAATATTGCAATAAAAGTTATAAAATATTGTTGCCACACCAAGATAGAATAAAATATTACATCAATGATAGGATTAACATTATTAAAGAATTTATATAGAGAGTTGAGTACATATAAAAAATCAGGTAAGAAAATACATATTATTTCAATTAACATTTGATTTCTGATCTTAAGATCAGTTAGAAATATCATCTCTTACATTAAAAAAGTTATTAAATGAAATATTTAGATTAAGGTTTAAATTAAAGAAAGTTTATAAATCTTAAGCAGTGGCATGGATTTATTATTTAAGTAATTAATAGTGGTACTTGGTGAGTTGCAACATCCATAAAATTTTTACACTAGATCTAGTTTATAATTATTGTTTGTCAGGCAGGTAGTGTTTCCATTGTTAAACTTTTAAGTTCATTATTCTCGTTCATGGGCAGACAGGTCCAGGGTGATATCTTTGTAGAAGATGGTAATGAAATGGCCAAGAAAGGTTGATTTTTTCCTCTATTCAAAGCACATTGAGTTGAAAATTCAACCAGCATGAAGTAAGTTAATCATTGCTCTTTCAAAATAAATGTTTTTTATTTTGCATTTAAATTTAGCATTATTTATACATTTGTTAAATTTGTTATGGAGGCAGTTTACATACCTTGACCATCTGCTATTTGAAGACTGGATGCACATTTTGTTTTACTAAGTAAAAAAACAATGCAACCCTACCAAAAATTCCTCAAAAGAATGTTTTAATGTCTAATTTTAGACTTTAAAATCAAATTAACATGGACAAATTTTTCCACTAATATGTATTACATTACATTTTAAAACCAAATTAGGTTCTTTAGTATTTTTCTTGCTATGATGTATTACCCTGAAGATGTGTTACTGTAATCTTCTGATCATTAAGATAATGTTTTTAATTTCTGGACAAACTTAATGGCTAAAATTTGTCTGCTGATCATGTGGAGGCATTACCTTGAAGATCACAAGATTAGAATAAAATGTCTTTAGGTTAATATGTCATTGCAAGAAAAATACTAAAGAACACATGTAGATGAGACATTGGATGATGCCATGTTTGTTGTTCCTGGAACAAAAAAAAATTACATAAATAAATTATAATTGAATAAAAAAATTTTAAATATAAAGTGATTGCAAATCTTTTAAAATAAGTACACAAATACCTCTGTACAAAAACTAGCCACTTCTTAAATTAAACAGGCAATAAATAACATTCTTCCCAATATACTGACAACCTGTCATAAAGTGTAAAAATGACAAGAAGAGTGTTTTTCATTTAAAATTAATTTAAAATTATTCCACAAATATTTCCATCTAAAAGGTAGAAAAATTGCAATTAAACATTAATACAAGTTTAGATCATTTTCCAAAAAAATCTCTTCTCTATACATTGCTATTCTGTCATAAAGTGTGACATGTTTATGAAATGAAATGGCCATATTAAACAATGTCATATAAGGTTTTATTTTAAAATTAGAAATAAAGTGAATATTGTTTATAAAAATAAGGATAATTTTTATAAAAATGACAAAAAGTGTTTTTCTTTTAAAATTCATTTTTACACAAATATTTGTCTAAAATGTAAAAAATTTTCAATTAAACATAAATACAAATTTAGGTCATTTTTGCAAAAAATACCTTCTTCTTGTATACTCTGAGTCTGGTCATCAAGTTTGTGATGTTAATAAAATAAAATGACCCCATAAAAAAACCTGATATTTGGAAATTAAAAATAAGGAGAATATTTTCTGTAAATATAAGGATAATTTTTATAAAAATGACAAAAAGTGTTTTTCTTTTAAATTTCGTTTGTACACAAATATTTATGCCTAATAAATAGAAAATTTTCAATTAAACAAATACAAATTTAGATCAATTTTCCAAAGAAACCTCTTCTCTTTATACTCCTACTCTATGAAAATGACAAAAAGCATTTTTTTTTTAAATTCATTTAAAATAATTACACAAACATTTGTCTAAAAATTTAAAAAATTTCAATTAAACATAAATACAAATTTAGGTAATCCCCCCCCCAAATCCTCTTTGCTATATACACTGAATCTGTCATAAAGTGTGAAATGTTAATGAAATAAAATGGCCATGTAAATAAATCTGGTATATGATATTATTGTAAGATTTAAAAAAAGGAAAATATTTTTTGTAAAAATAAGAATAATTTCTTTAAAAATGACAATAGTAAACAACAAACAAAACAAAGAATCAGATATATAATATCTATAGTGCATATTATCAAAATGTAAGACAAAATGATAATTACTTACAGTGATAACTGCAGTGGACTGAACTGAATAAGGCAATAGCACAAATGACAGAAATCACAAAAATTCCCAGAGATCTTGTGTCTTTAAACCTCACCAGCCACCACATAAATATCACAATCATTCCCATAAACTAGTCATTTCAGTGCCTTAATTGCCATGACAGCATTAATCTAATCTTCAATGAAATCTTACAAGGAGAAAAGGTGATTGGGGTAATATGTCATAGCATAAAAAATACTAAAAAAATCCAAATTAAAATGGACAAATTTTTTTGCTAATGGGTATTACATTATATTTCTAAAATTATAATATTTCTAACTTTGCTAAGGGTTTTATGCTAACTACTTTAATTATGTTCGAGAACATTCAAACAGATTGCATCAGCATTTCTTGCCATCATTACTGAAAATAAATTTTTGATATATTTTTAAATATATAACATACACTAATATAATTATTATTTTATAAGTAATCTCCCATCACCTATATATTGTGCCATTACAATTTGGTCACTAGACAAATTTATAGTAATGTGCATGTAGAAAAGATAAAACAAAATCATCATCACAATTTTATATAACCATAAAAGAAGTTGTAGGGCATCCAAGTTTAAACCCTACAAGGTCCAGTTCTAAAAGCTTTAAACAGAGAAAGAATGGGTCAACAATTACATGCTTTACTTGTTTGTGTGTTGATAGAAAGGTAATACACACATTTAAACTATTTAATATTTAATTTTTCTTTAAAAAGCAAAGTTATAATGCATACATATAGGCAATGTATGTGTAAATTATTTAATTGTTTTATATTTCAAATATTAAACATTTTAACTTTCTTTAAAACTAACCTATGCTTGATCAATTCTAATATTTTATTCTATACTTTTATTTTGCTTTTCTTTAATTATAATTGGGATTTAAAAGTTACAGATTTAATTAAATAATTGGGTTATAATTACTAAGCTAGCAATTATAGTATTTAAGGTTAGTTTATGAATGATTTGAAAGAATGAAGGATGTGTGTACATTACATACAAAATTTTACATTTCCTAAATATTGAAAGAAAAGGAAGTATTAAATCTGTCAAATTATTTTTTTTGTACAATTTTTTTTGTTAAAAGAGGAAATCTGTTTAATCAGATATCGATCTTTGTAGCAATTTTTTTTGTAAATGATTGTTTCACTTTGGAAGCTTATCATGAGTCAGAACTATAATTTTTGAAATTGTCTTATCAAGATCTAAAGAAGGAAGCTCAAAGATTTGAAGTGTTACCTGGATGTTAAAAAGAAAGAAAAAACAAAAGAAAGGAAATAAGAATTGAGTCTTTTTTTTTTTTTTAAACAAAAGTGTCTGGAAAAAGGATTAAACTTTTCAGTTGAAAAATAATATAGTTGAAAATAAATTAGAGATCTAATTAAAACAAATTTGTCCAAAAATAGCAAGTGATGCTATCTCTGATTGGTTAAGTTAGCTAAAAATTGGATATAAAAAGCTGTTTTGAATTATTATTAAGATTATTATTGTTTTTGATTCAGATTATTAAACAATCAAATTGAATGTTGAAAATATAAGAAATGGCTGGCTAGAAAAATTATATGTATGTCCCATTTGCTGACCATCTGGGGAAGCTGCACATCACATAGGAAAGAAAAGATGTGTCTAAAATAATATTCTACACCTTTCAACTGACCAGAGAAATAAGATGTTTTAATAGAAGGAAGAAAGCATTCACCTGCATTCAAAGAAGATGAATTAATCTACTGATAAATATTAATCATCAAGTCCAATTAATTGTTACAACAACTGATTTTAAACTCAAGAAAATTTATAAATGTGAAAACAACTGCTGTATTTCATCCACATGCTTGACAGGAAAAGAAGAAAAATTAATATAATGATTTCCAAATTATCCACTAAAGCAAATAACCTCAATAGAGTCATCATCATTAAATAGTTATACACCTCAAGAAAGAGATTGTTCCCACATAGTAGCTGCAGAAATATAGACAAGTTTGAACCTTTGGAAATTCGCCACAAACAAAAGATCGGTAATATGACTTTTTATATCTATTTTCTTTATGATATCAGTCTTAATAAACATTTTAGCAATAAAGTGGTATATTTTATTTAAAGAACTTTTAAAGACTATTCAGATCGATTAAAACAAGAATGTCTTACTAATAATAACTTTGAGCTTCATAAATGACCTTGAAAGTATGAAAATTATTTGTTTATTAATTTTACAATATTAATGTGTAAAACAATTTTTTTTTTTATGGTGTTATGATTTTAGTTTTAACTGATATATTATTATTATTTTGGTTTTTAATAATATTTTGTTATTATGGGATAAAACACGCACATACATAATGATATTTTTATATGTGTAAAATTGGGAGTGAATGTGAAATAATGAGTAGTATTAGAATATTAGATTATTTTGTTTCAAGTTCAGTATAGATTTCAGCGCTTGGAAGGGAGGGGGAGAAAATATTTAAAACTTGTTTCTAAAACTTGCTCTTTCAATTTTACTAACATTTTTTTTTTACATTCTATTTACATGTTAGATTTTTAAAGTATGTGTGCTAATGAGCAGATAATATTTTTTTTAATATTTTTCTCATGGAGTGAAAATCATGGTCAATGTGACGTCCAACTTAATACAAATACATTTGAAGGGAAAGGGGGAAGAACTTAAAATTAATCTGAGGATTGTTATATAATCAATTATTATTATTATTATTCATGTCAATTTTCATATTATCTAGAAATTTTTATGTATATGTTAGAAATGTAGTAATAAATATTAGTTTGTTTTATTAAACGAGGCGTATATATTTCATTAAGTGTAGTCTTTGTTAAGTGTGATTATTCATCATCATCAATGGTTGAATATTAGTTATTTAAGATATAAGTAAATATGCTAAAATTAAGCAATAATTATGCATTTCTTTATAAAATTTAGTTTTACGTTTAGGCTTAGTCCTAGAGCTGTAATTGAAACCCTTGTCATTATCGTTATTATTATCATCATCATCATCGTCATCAACGTTTTAATTAATGAGCTGTTTAACTGTTTAAAGGCCATAAATAAATATTGATTTTATAATATTTAGTGATTTCGTAGTATTATTATAACCACATCCCATCATCTATTTCATGCAAGGATGAGTGAATTGCCATCCTAAGTTAGTTATGTATAATCTGAGCTAGTGAACTTATAAAAATATTGAAACACATTTGTTATGCTAAGATCTGAGAAATGATTTATGTCTAATATACTCCACTTTGGTTTAAAGATGTTTTACTTTGACCTAAATATTAGTGCTTATAGTGATATGGCTGAAAAAGCAAAATCTTCCATTTTATTATAAATAAAGTACCAAAAAGGGATTCAAACTCGGAACATGTAAAAAGTTATTAGATATAACCGTGTCTAGATTCAGATAATCTAGTGGCGCCCTGCTAGACCATATTCACTTAGTATTTGTTTAAACATGCACTTAACATCAAACCAAGAAATGAAAGTGGATAAAACCTACTGCCTGTATACCTGAGTTATATTTTATTGAATTACTAGTGTACTCACTTCACGTGATTTCCATATAATACATTTCATAATACATTGCTATAATACTGGTTATTAATAATTTGCTTATAATTCTTGATATCTTTTGAACCTTTACTTATGATCATTCAATGGACTACTCAGGTATTAATAATATCTTTTGATGATACTTTACTTAGTTATTTCTATTTGAACTCCTTCACTTATATGGTAATAGTTATATTGATATTTGGATCTTGAGAAATCTATAATATTTGAACTCATTTCATTTTATTACAATGGCGCCCAACGTGGGGCCTGATATTTTACCAGATACCTGAAAAAGAGAGTCTATAGAGTGATGGGAGATGTGTGGTTAAAAATAGAGAAATTTTTTTTTTTAGTAAAATTTTTTTTTTCAGTAAAAATTTTTTTTGTCTTACAAAATTTTCTTGGCCAAACAGTCTTATTTTGAATGATGATGTTTAATATGATTTAATTTTTCATTGATGATGATAAAATGGGTACAGCCATGAAACAGCTTAGTTTTGTTTTATCAATTTTGAAAATAGAGATGAATATCACAACTTAAGACAAAGGTGAAATAAATAATAGAATTTTTTTTTGTGGAATATTAAAATGATTTATTGCCAGATATGATAGGCATAGTAATAGTGATGAATTATGGAATAGTAGTCTCATGTGTGTTTGGAGAGTTCATTTTGTAAAAAGTCTATGATTTTAGAGGTTTGATTGGATGGTTGATCGTTGGAGTTTGGTTGGTTAGATTGCAGTTTTGATGATGAGTGGAGAGTTTTGTCATTGCCTTGAGAATGCTATGTATTTCGTGTAACTTATGAACGATCAAACCCATTCACTGCTCCAACCTAATTTATATGTTATCTTTATTTTATCATGAAGCAGTTAACAGCAGTCCTGCCATGATACCAGCCTATAAGTCTCCAAGAGAGAGAGCAAGGTTTCATTTTTGTAGTCTATAATAAGCAGGGCATTCCTTGATACTTGCCACATAAGACTCCAAGAGAGAGAGCAAGGCATAGTTTATCTATTTTAGCCCCTAAGACTTAATACATCTTTTATTGCAACAGAGTTTGCTTCATTTAATCAAGGGTTGTGGTAGTTAATAGTGATCGAATTGGGATGATCTTCTGAGTGCTCGTGATGCATTGTGTGATTATAGTGCTGTGACTGAATTCTTTTATTTATCTCAAGATTGTGAACTGCTAGTCATTCTGTGGACTGTCAATATCTGTCGGATTTCTGGGAGAATGGATGAATGTATAATTTGGGCTATTACAGACAGACATGCACTATATAGATTATTGTTGTGTAGTTCATTAAATAAGGATATTAACATTTTTTTTTGTTGTATTTGTAAATGCATAATAAGGTGAAAATCAAATCAGTCAGTTGGTCAGAATAGGTGTCAGACAGGGAGAAGATGTGTGGATTTTTGATGGTCAGGGAAGTACAGATGGGATATATATAGTTTTATAACATGAGTGAACTAAATTATAGTATGGAAGAGGTTATGGAAGAGGAAGGTGCCCCAATACCAGGAATCAGTGATCGTTTTCATACTGAAGCTCAAGAAAAAGAGGAAATAGAGGGAAATGCCTCTAAAGTCAGTAGCAATAATAAGGCCTCAAGTAAGCTCAAGAAAAAGAGGAAATAGAGGGAAATGCCTCTAAAGTCAGTAGCAATAATAAGGCCTCAAGTATAGAAATGATAGATGAGGAGCCAGAAGTGGGCCAGGCTCAGATAGAAAAGATAGCACCATCAGACATGCACATGATAATGCAGATGCTCAGAAGTATGAGAGAGGAGAGTAAGCAAAGTATGATAAATCTAGAACAAAAGATAGAGAAAAGTATAATACGTCTAAGAGAAGCTAGTAAGCACAGTATAATAAGTATAGATAGTCTAAGAGAAGATAGGAAGCAGCTCATACAAAGTTTAAGAGATTGATGGAAAAGGCATAGAAA
>JAQFVV010002142.1:0-33802 GCA_028023455.1 Epiperipatus broadwayi | reverse complement strand
ATCCATAGGCAACAGGGAGTGTGCAGTGTATACAAGCAATTCTGCCTGTAGAAAACCTCATACTACATCTACTAATTACACCAATATATCCAATCCATTGACTTATTTCAACTATGAAATGAATAACCTAAGATTACCCTCCCCTAATAAAATTTACAAATCTATATAGCCATTCACGCCCGACTTAAATTTAACATTTATATAATTTAGTTTAACGAAAAACAGAAATCATAATAAAAACTTAAAAGAACAAAAAAAAAATGATTTTACAAAAGAAATACATCAAATAAAATTACTTATTAATAAATTAAGTTGGTCAGATATGATTCTATTGCAATTATTTTAAATACGGAACAAGTTTTAGAATTAAAGTTCTTATTGTTTAGTATACTAGAGTTTTAGAAATATAGTTAAAGCTTATTAGAGTTCGTAAAGTTCTTACAGTTTTAAAAAGTTCATCTTTATCCATTGCTTGTCATTTGAACATGAATTCTCATGCCGTCCTAAAAAGATTGGTATTCTGTTGGCCATTTTATTTATTCATCCGGAGGCTTTTACTTTAGCTGGTCTGCAATGTAGAAAATGATTGGTCATTTCTCTTTCTTTTTTTTAGCAGAACTGAAGGGATTGAAGAGTGTGTCTTTTCAATCCCTTCTCCTTCAACTCCGCACTAACACGTATCACCACCGCTATCACACATCTCCCCCAGCTCTTTCTTCATTCACTCTTTATAGTAGACTTTCAGATCCAGTGGACATTATGTCATGACGATGGTGATGGTCTTTTCACTGAGGTCCGATTCCATGAGTGATTTCTTTTATTGGCCATTCTGATCCTATTATTTTTCTCTCCTATCTGACCTTTGCTTATACATTTTAAATGCCCAAGGGCTAGTTTACATTTAACTAATTAAAACAATCATTTCCATTTTATGATTAATTAATGTGTTTTTCAAACTTAAAGATATATTTTTATTTCTAAATCTTTTTAAGTTTTTGTTGAAAATTTAGTTTTAAAAGTTTTTCTTTTTTTTAAATAAAGTTTCGTTTAATAATTTTTTTAATTTCTCATCTATGCCATTTTATATATATTAGAGTTTAGATGATTTTTTAATTTTCAATTTTTAATTCTTAAAAAAAAAGTTTTTATTTGCGAACTTTTATTTTTTCATGTTTAATAATAAAAAAAATAATGTAATGGCGGATGTGCCCATTACAATATATATATATATATATATAAGATTAAGCTTTCCTTTTTCATTAAAAAGAGCATTTATTTTATTTCAACATTATCTTGGTCTGGTGCTTATTAAACAAACTTAAAGTGTGTGTGCATTTATATGTATGTTTGCACATAAAATTAAATATCAGGTATTTAGCCTATCATTTCAGCTTATCTTTTTTTATGGATTTAATGTGTATAGTGGACATATAAAAGTGGGTTTGAAAGGACTGGAAGCTATCTTTACAATACATTTCATTGCAAATTTTGCAATGATATTGGATTAAATAAACCATTCTTCATATTTATTCATTAAAGTAAAGACTTGTTCCAACATAAGTTTAAAGTTTCTGCATCTTGCTTTTCTGACCAATATGTCATTCTTGTATATTTTTATTTCACATGTGCTTCCAATGTATTTATGTTTTATGTATGTTCATTTTTCAAATCAAATTTCTCTTCACTTTTATCTCTAATATTACAAAATCTGTCAATAACATATTTGATATCAAACAATTCTTAATTCACTTCCTATAATTAATTATTATAGGTAGAAAATAAAAAAAATTATTAGCCTAGATCTATAACAGGATGATTCTTAGCATACCCTCTAGATGAGTTCATACTTAATTTTTATCATAATTGTAAATATTATATGTACATCTAAATATTCATGTAATATAATATTATATGTCAATATTTAAAAGATCTTCGTATAAATAATAAATTTTTCAAGCTAATATAATATATGTGCGATTATTACAAAAACTATTTACATTAGGTATAATGAATAAATGATCAAAAGGATTTGGTTCCAAATATTAAATTATTCCAAGTTAAAAATGACATTTCATTGACATCATCAGGGCTTATTTTTTAGAGGTGGAAGTCAGTCAGTAGTAATCCATTTCTTTATTTATGCTTCTTTGTTCAGCATATATATATATATATACACACCCATCTTTATTGTTAAAAGGAGGTTGCCTTGACAACAAGCTGAGATTGTTGATTGTTATTGATATTGGGATTGTCTAAGCATTGACTGATTTTGATAATTATGTATATATATTCCAACACTATCGGTCATTAATTCTTTGTATTTTACACTCTTTTATTTAACTTATTCTCTTTGTTTAGTCAAATTTTGTAACACAATATTCATCCACTTTCCAATTTCTGATGTAATTAAAATTTTACTTATGTCTTTCCAAAGATGCAAACAAAATAAATAGTAAAAAAAATTCTTAATTTTATATATATCATTACTAGCTACATCTAATAACACTCCTTATAATTTAAAACTGAATTATTCATTGAAAATTGATTTTGACAATTCAGTGTTACACCTATAGAATTAAAAGTAGAAAGAAAGAAAAATAAAGATATCTTTTTTTAGATATCTTTTTTCCCACAAAAAAAAAAACGGACTAAAAGTAAAAAAAATAAATTTTCTTCAACTTCCAAAAGAATTATTTAAATAAATTGGCAAATAATATGCACTATCAATGTCAAATCTAATTTGTGAATTATCTATTCATCATGTTTAAATCATGCCTTTTTTTATGAATATATTTGCATTGATACAAGAAAATATTATTTGCAACTTTATTTAAATGATTTTTTAGAAACTGAGTTGCGATTTAGTAGTTCCACTTCATGTTTTTATTAGTTAATGCTGAAAAAATATTTTTTTTTTACTTGAGTGCATTTATGTGAATAAAATCTTTTATTTTATTAGTTAAAGTCTTTCGTTTTAAGTGTTAAATGACTTGTCCACCTATTCTTAATTATTCTTACTTATTTAATTATTCCTTTTAGCAACCAATTCTACTGTACTTTTATTTTTATTTTTATATATAGCTTAATTATAATCTAAATATTTCAACTGTTAAGTTACTTAATTTTTTTGAGAATCATTTTTTTATATATTTATAGCATGGGCACATCAGCATCCAACTCCAAAGAGCACCATTAAGTTCAATAGCCTAGAATGTCTTTTTAAAATACATCAGATTATAGTTTATTGGTGAGGATCTTAATGATAAATGCTTAAATAGATACACCATTACTAATAGATATTTAAAATTGCCTCTAAGTTGCAGAAAACAGAGATTCCTTAGAAACATCAATTGGCAAAGCAGTTAATAATAATCACAGTCAATAATAATCATACTAAAATTGATCTAATAACAAACAAAACAAATATTATTAACAATTCAATATAATACAGTTAAAGTACTAAATGGAAAGTAACACTTTGATATTAGCATATATTACATTTAACATTGGATAGCCTTTAAATACCCTCACAAAATTTTACATTAATAATTAAGTATCATCTCTGAATACTATCATTACATAACTATTATTTATCTGATTCTGTTAGAAATGTGTTAGCTAAGTTAAAATGTATGCATTTATTTTCAATTAATTAAAATGAACAAGCAATAATAAACCAGATTAAATTCACCATAAATATTCACAATGTGAAGCTATTGCAAAATCAGTTTTATAAACCCTATGCCATGTTAAAATAATGTAATAAACTTCTTATAATCCACATTGAACACTAAAATCTGTATGCAAGTAAACTACATATAAACTCAAACATAGGAAAATATGTTTTCCATAGAGAATAGTCTCTAAATGTGGAATAAAATCAAAATCATCCATAAAATTAAACTGTTGGAATTACATATATATCATTGGAACAAGTAAACGTGTACAAAATTTAAGGGTGATCTATAAAATTCCTATATATAATGTATACACAAATGTTTCAATGCTTAATGTGAAACAAACAAAATAAAAATAGAAAACTGCCTATAAGCTCTAATACAATAGAATTAACTTACTAATATGCATATTAATGCACATTAGTGTTAGAACGCATAATTATACTTCCATCAATTTTAAAACACATGTTCAAACAATTTTTGCATAGCTTCAGTGAGACCATTTTTATTAAATGAAATTTTACCTATTTAAAATCTGAATTTTTCTTATATTCTTTTTAAAACTTTTTTCTTTAGAAGAAAGATTGATTTAACTTAAATAAATTTTGATTATTTAAACCATCTACATTATTTAATACTTTTTAGCAGGAAAAAAAAATAATCAAAAAACAAAATTTGAATTTTTAAAAATATAGGCTACTACACATAACTAAATTTTAAAAGAAGTTGGTCAAAGATAAGTAAATACTCTGGTTTTCTTAAATCTAAGATATGGATAACAGCTGATTGTTTTTCTATAAAGGTAAAATTATATTTATGTATGTATGTAGAGATCTTTAATAATTCACTTGTGAAATACTTTCTGTAGATGGTTTTCAAATATTAGTCACAATTGGGTTTTACATTTCCAGATAAAGTTTGTCTTAAAAATTTGTTCACTTTTACTGTTGAAAAGTGCATCTGTTTTAGTTACAATATTATATGTAAAGCTTGTTGATACAACATTTGACTTAATTCAGTAATTAGAGTGTAATATATTGGTAATGGGATCCCATACTCTGGAATGAAGTTCTTTAGTGACTTCTTAACTGCACATGTTGATGATTTTAACTGCTTGTAGAACTTTCATGTTGGTAGCAATCAGTCCTGGTGAATGGTGAGTAGAGACAACAACAAAAGACCAAAGACAAAATTATACCTTTTTATACAGTTTTCAACCTTTGCAAAACAAATTTTCTTTTGATATAATTAACCAAACTGGTAATCATTTCTAATTATTCATATTTATAAAAAAAAATTTTACATAAAAAAAATATTTTACTTGTACAACAACTGGTTGTTATTTTAATCTCTAAAAAAAAGATAACCTATCAAAATTTTATTAAATATTTGCAGAACACAAAACAAAGCTTGATGAAGGAAATCAGTTATTAAAGAATTTTTTTGAATACTGAGGTAAATTATTTAGTGAAATTTTTAAAATTAATATTTAATTAAACTTTGTTTCTTTAACATAAATTGTTAAAACAAATTTATTTAGATGAAATAAATTAGCCTTTTTAATTTTTTTAAAATTAAAATTTTTATTTTAAGCACAGATCTTTATTAATGTATATGTGTGTCTATAGTAGAAATCTAAACTTGATAGAAAAATATAAATTTGAGTTGTAAAAACCAAATCCATGTCATGTTTGTCCAATTTCTATATTTTTTAATATAAATTATAAGTTGAGAAGATGATCCATTTTAATATCCCCTTGCATTGGGTAAAAAAAATTGAATAAAATTTACTATTAATATTAATTATTGAACTGTATATTATATACTATTTAAATTAAAAATTACAGTGCAACCACAAATTATGCTGCATCTGACCATTGTGATTTTCATTATACACTAGTCGAAGTAAAATGTAAACAACAGACAAAAATGTACATAAATCACACACAAAAAAAAAAACATTAAAATATGCAAATGTTTATATTTGGCAGCCATTATTCATTATCTGAGCTGAACACATAAAGATTACATAAATTAATAAAATATATAGGGCATATGAGCACAGACTTTCAGATGACCCATCATTCTCCACTCTTTCTAATAACACATACACTCAAGCACATATATACTAAAAAGATAAATAGTCACCAATATGTATATATTTCATGCTAAACCAGCAATCATCAGTTGGTCCAGATTATCATCTCCCACACATATATACTATAAGTGCTCAGATATATATTAAGATAGACAATGTTCATACTTTAATGGACAGGCTCCAATCTACTACACACTCCAAATCTTCAACCATCCATCCAGTTGAAAATCTGATGATGGAATGCTCGAAGGTCACCCTGAGGCTGAGATTCTTGTCACACCCATGTTGACCTAAAGTCAATCTGAACCCCACATGTACAGGACATATCCATTTAATACATATGCAAGGTTGGGCAGACATCTCTACAATGTAGTTATTACATTGGATGGACGGTTGAAGAGTTGGAATGTATAGTAGATTGGAGCCTGTCCATTAAAGTATGAAGATTGTCTATCTTAATATATATCTGAGCACTTATAGTATATATGTGTGGGAGTTGATAATATGGACCAACTGATGATTGCTGGTTTAGCATGAAATACCTATATTGGTGATTATTTATTTTTTCAGCATATATGTGCTTGAGTGTATCAGTGTTATTAGATAGAGTGGATAATGATGGGTCATCTGAAAGTCTGTGCTCATATATCCTATATATTACATATATAGACACAGGTATCTAATAAGCCTGTGTTTCAGTTATAAATTAATAAAAAAAAATTAGTTTATGTTATACACACATATTTCATTCTTTCTTTATAATTCTTTTTTGAATTTGAAATGTAGTATTTCAATTAATAAAATATTTTCTAAGAATAAAAGTTTTTCATAATTTCAGAATACTGATTTAAAAACCTTAAACATAATTAAAGAGAAAGCAATTTCATGAAAAAGAGATTAGTCTATTATTTTTATATAAGAAAAAAAGTTGTTGAAAAAAAAAGAATATTATTCAGAGTGGTAGGAATTACTTTTTATTCTACTTCCCATCACTTCCATACACGCATGAGTGAACACTCAGTAAAATAAAATAAATATGCCCTCCATTTATTTTTATAACTATATTATTAGTACTTTTTAAAAAATTTGTTAGTGCTGTATTATAATTTTGATTTATATGTATAATATAAAAAAGCATCTGTCTTATATATATATATATATGTGCATGTTGAAAAGTACTATACACTTGCATTTCAATAAACAATGCATATTCTATTCTAACCAATGTTTATCAACAAAAGGTGAACTATTATTATTGGTTATATTTATTGAATGTGAGAGAGGCCGGGAACCAATCATAGCACAGTTCATAGCTCCGTTATATTTAAAATTATTTATTGTTATTTCCCATTGCATTTATTTAGATGCATTCTCAAACAGTAGCTTTTTTATTTTAGATTGGCTATCTATTAGTCAGTTTAACTAGGTCAAGCAACTCCTGCCATGCAGGAGATAGTTTTCTATTTAAAAGTGGAATAGGTCATAATGTATAGGAGTGTCTTCTGCTGATTTTTTTTTTATGTTTCTATTTTTGGATAAGATATCTTGGGATATATTTGATCCTCTTGGTATAAATATTATATTTCTGCTGTGTGAAGTATTGGTGAGTCTATTTAACTGATTTTATTCTAGTCTCTTTATGAAAGTTGCCATAACCTATGACTGATAATAGTTCCACCACTTTTTCAAAAGAGTTTTGTTATTGCTCAGTGTGATTTGTTGAATTATAGGTGGCATATTATGCAATATGGTTCTAATGATTTAAACTTCAGATAAAAAAAAGGAAGTCAGGAAATCAAAGACGTCAGTTTAAAAACCTGCCTATAGAAAAACTGGTTATATCTCAGCTACAACTGTGAGATATTCTCCCTGTGATACTGTGTGCAAAATCCCTTCTTGTAACTCTTCACTCCAAAAATTGTTTAGTATTTCATGTCAATAATCCTCTAAAATCTGAGGCTTTATTCCTGAAGCATACCACCAGTCTTTAGCTGCTATATAAAGGTGTTTACAGACAACAGAAATTTTCTTATTTTTTCTCCAGTTGTGAAAATGAAATAATTATTTTAAACTTTTCAAGTACTACTTGAAGCTTTTCATTTGGATTTTGGAGTAGCAATGATTTATTTCTATAATCTCAAATCTTTTCTCAATATCTCTTTTTACCTCAGCACATGCTTGGGCTATTTCTTCCAACAGATTGTATTTTTTATTTTTTCTTCCAGACCATTGATATATGTAACACCAAATCTTTCCAGTCATAATTTATATTCAAACAATGATTTTTCTTTATCTTAAGTAAAAATCATGGTTTCACTCTGCACTCTCATTTGATGCTGCAATGCTTCTTGAATCTGTTTTCTAACTCTTCTTTTATTTGCTTTATTTTTTCCATACTATCCACTCTTGCTCCTTCTAATTTTATACTTCTTTAATATCACTTATGTTTTCCCTCATTTCTCTCATCTCTATTTGGATCTTATTATACTTTTGGTCAATTTTTTGTTGAATATCCTCCAATTTTTCTTCCAGTGAGTGCAGACCATGAACTTTCTTTTAATTTTTCTATTGAGCACTAATCAAGATTCAATTTCAATTCCATTTTTATTAATTCTCTAACACTGAGCATTGTTTTTGTTTTCATCTCCTCAGGTGTTGGAGTTATTTTATTTTAATTCTCTGTCTTATAAAAATAATATTATGTATTTAGAACTTGTACTTTATTTTTATATATGTTATGTTAAACTTCATTCCCAAACATCTCACCACTCTTCCAAAAATGTCACTTTACTTGCAGTATCCATCTACTTTTGATATTGTTACCTGTATCAACCACTTTGAAATAAGCAATATGTTCTTCCAATTGGTTTTTCAATATCTCAATGTGTATCTTATGTAATCTTACCTCAATTTGTGAAGCCAAAAATTAAAATATTATAGGATTTATACATTTGAGTCCCATGTTGGGTACCAAATATTTTAAAATATACACTGTAATGAACAATAGACATATCAATATCCAACACCAAAGAATGCCACTGGACATATAGCTTAAAATGTGTCTTTAAAAGACAACATATTTGAGTTTTTTTATGAGGATCTTAATTATAAATGCCTAAACAGCTATACCATTATTAGTACATACTAAAAATTACCTCTAGTTTATGGAGAAGAGCTTCCTTAGATACATCAATTGAGAATGCAAACAACAGTAAACATGCTAAGACTGATTTAATTAAACAAACAAAACAAATTTTATTAACAGTTCAATATAATACAGGTAAAGTAATAATTGAAATTTCTCCTTTTTATATTGGCATATATTGCATTTGATATCAAGCAGCCATTAAACACTCACATAATCTTAGACTAATAAATTATTTCTGAAGACTATCAACTAAGTAGCTTTATTATTTATTTGATTCTGTTAGATTTGTGTTAGCTAGGTTAAGATGTATGCATATATTTTCTATTAACTTAAAAGAACAGGCAATAATAAATCAAATTAAATTAACTTTAAAATTTCACAATACAAAGCAAACACAAAATCAGATTTATGCAAAATGCACTTGACAGTATGACAAGATAAATAAAAAAATAATAAACCTCTTACAACTTAGATTAAACACTAAAATTATCATGCAAGTAAACAATATATAAACTTAAAACTGAACATGAAAAAATATGTTCCCAGACAGAACTGTCTCTAAAGTCAGAATAAAATCAAAATCATATGCAAGTGATTATATATAAAATCAAACTGCATGGTAATTACATATATGTCACGAGAAGGCAAGTAAATATATATATAGTATTTAAGGGTGACAGATAAAATATTTATATGATCAATATATATAATGCATATACATATCTTCTAATTCTTAATTTCAGATGCATACATGAAACAAACAAAATAAAAATAGCAAACTGCCTACAAGTTAAAAACAATAAAATTAATTTGCAAAAACTATTTATAACTGAAGTACAGGCTTATTATATACCTATGTCTATATATGTAATATATAGGATATATGAGCACAGACTTTCATATGACCCACCATTCTCCACTCTATCTCACAACACTGATACACTTGAACACATATGTTGAAAAGATAAATAATCACCAATATATGTATTTCATGCTAAACCAGCATTATGTGTGCATGTCAGTGTTAGAACATATACCAATACTTACATTACTTATGAACTGCATTATTCAAATAATTTTTGCACATCTTCAGAGACATAACTTTTGGTAAATTAAATTTCAACTTTAAAATCCAAATCTTTCTTATATTCTTTAAAAAAATGTATCTTTAGGAGAAATATTGATTTAATTCAAACTAAATTTTGATTATTAACATCATCTCCATAATTTAAAACTTCTTATAAGAGGCATAGACTATTATACACAACTAAATTTTAAAAGAGCTTTGTCAAAGGTAATGAAAATTTTCAATAACATTTATACCTTTAAAAATATAAAAAAAATATTCAAGAGCATATCACCGTATCAAATGCACTAACCTAAATTAAATATTATAAAGCATAAATATTAAAACTAATTTGACATGAAAGATAAATAAAACAGATACATACAATCACATAAATTAAATTATAAATTGAATGATAACTCTAAATTTTACTAGCTTATGGTAATTAAAATTTGAAAAGTTTATTAAATCACTCATAAAATAAATACACTGGTTACTTTAAATCCAAAATACAGCCAAGAAGAGATTTTTTATCTACAAAGATAAAATTTACAATTACATATGTATATTTTCTTATAGACATGATGAAAAGAGAGCTCTTTTGTAGTTTACTAGTGAAGTAGATAGTTTTTATATTTTAGTCACAATTGGATTTTACATTTCAAGGTAGAATTTGTCCTAAATTTTTTTCATCTTTTCCTGGTGAGAAGCACACTTGTTTTAACTGCAATATTATATATAAAACTGGGTGGCACAGCACTGGACTTAATTCAGTAATCAGAGTTTCCTATCTTGATAAGAAAGTTCTTTAGTGGCTACTTAGCTGGACATATTAATGATTTCAACTGCTTATAGAGATTTCTGGTAATTCATGTTGGCAGCAATCAATTCTGGTGTGTGGTAAGCAGAGACAACAGCAAAAAACAAAGACATAATTATTTTCTGAGACTATCCTTTTATATTGTTATCAATCTTTGAAAAAAAATTCTTTTAATATAATTAACCAAGCCAGTAATCATTTATCATCATCCATGTTTACCATATTCTTTAGATAAAAAAAGACATTTTACTTGTGCAACAACTAATGGTTATCTTAATTCCTAAAATATATATTCCATTAAAATTTTATTAAATATTTGCAGAACATGAAACAAAGCTCAGTGAAAAAAATCAGTTTTTAAAGAATTTTTCTGAATATGGAGCTAAACTATTTACCAAAAATTTCTTAATCAACCTTTGTTTCTATAACATAACTTTTTAAAACAAATTTATTTAGATGAAATAAATTAGTTTTTTTTTTTTTTTAAAAAAAAAAACTAAATGTAAAACTGTTTCAATTTTATTTTAAGCACAGATTTTATCAATGTGTGTGAGCCTAATACAAATGTAAATTTGATAGAAAAATATACATTTAATTTGTGAAAAACAAATCCAACTCATATTTTCCAACTTTTACATTTTTTAAATATAAATTATAAATTGATATAGATGATCTATCTATCTATCTATCTATCTATCTATCTATCTATCTATCTATCTATCTATCTATCTATCTATCTATCTATCTATCTATCTATCTATCTATCTATCTATCTATCTATCTATCTATCTATCTATCTATCTATCTATCTATCTATCTATCTATCTATCTATCTATCTATCTATCTATCTATCTATCTATCTATCTATCTATCTATCTATCTATCTATCTATCTATCTATCTATCTATCTATCTATCTATCTATCTATCTATCTATCTATCTATCTATCTATCTATCTATCTATCTATCTATCTATCTATCTATCTATCTATCTATCTATCTATCTATCTATCTATCTATCTATCTATCTATCTATCTATCTATCTATCTATCTATCTATCTATCTATCTATCTATCTATCTATCTATCTATCTATCTATCTATCTATCTATCTATCTATCTATCTATCTATCTATCTATCTATCTATCTATCTATCTATCTATCTATCTATCTATCTATCTATCTATCTATCTATCTATCTATCTATCTATCTATCTATCTATCTATCTATCTATCTATCTATCTATCTATCTATCTATCTATCTATCTATCTATCTATCTATCTATCTATCTATCTATCAAGGATGAAGCATCCATGTATTGAATGGAATAATTGCTTCCATAGAAAAATTCTCTAAAACTTTCAAATGGTTTAATTAAAATTCAGTTTAAAAAATTCACTTTCAATTTTTTTTACCAACAGATGCAGTGTTTTTATATATGGCAAAGAATGAATTTGACTAACGCATTATCTAATTTACAGTTAAAACTTTTTAAAATGTTAAAGCATTTGGGAGATAAAAATATATTGGTAATGTATTATCTATATTTAAACTAATCATGATCTGATTAACATAAAAAATGAAGAATGAGCAATTCAAATTCATTATTTTTTGTATGGAATTTCTATCCACTTTTAGTGTTTGTATAGACAGTTGGATTGTTTTTATATATGGTAAAAAATGAATTTGATTAACACATTATTTAATTTACAGTTAAAACTTTTAAGAATGTTAAAAGCATTTGGAAGATACAAATATATTGATAATGTATTCTCTGCAGATAAGAGAGTTTCAGATATTTCTAGATGTGTGTAATATGTATATATTAGGTGCTATTACATAAAAATTGTTGTGGCAAGTGAAATAAAAACATTATAAAAACAGATTATATAGTGTGCTTCCATTTCTAAAAAAGTCATGCTTTGTCACTGATATTTATATATATATATTAACATTATTATTATTAAATTTGATCTCTAATTGAATCATTATTCTAAATCACCATTGTTAAATTTTCTATTTGAATGACATCAAAATCTAATTTTAATTATAAGATTAACATATTTTATTTAATATCTATAAATAAGATTCATACATACACTAATGACTTAAATTAACATATATTCAATAAACTCTTATCACATAATTAAAAAATATTGTTTTAATAATTTATTATTTTATATTTCTTGTTAAGTAAAATGCTAAAACTTTCTCAAGTGATTTTGTATTATAATTATTTGATCACATGGAAAATTCATTAACTTTTTTTAACTACTTCTTAAAAGTATCTGATTTACTACTATAACTTTTACAAATTATGAGTTGTTAAAATTGTTTTTATTTATAACTTCATTATGACAATTTGTTAATAGTCTTTACTTTTTTTTTCAAGAGGCCAACAATTAAAAAATGTTTTTAGAAAAAAATTGTAAACTAATTTTAACATTATTATATAACAAAAATATGTTTTTGATAATGTTTGAAAATTCTAAAAGAGCTTATTTCTTGTTACCTTTGTTATACTCACACATTACAATTTATCTTTCTAAATTATAGTTATATTAAAAGATGTAAATCAATTTTGTTGTAAGTACTGGTTTTTTAGTCCATACAAACTGCCTTATGGCATTGTTGCTATCCAAAACCACATTAATATGCCATTTAAAGGGCCCATTTGCAAGTATAAAAAATGGCTGTTTAATGCATTTTGTGAATTTATCGCAATCCTTACTTGGCTAGCATATTACATCATGCGATGGGTTTTTACACTCTTGCGGTTAATACTTGCATTTGTCACTGCTTAGCATATCATTTAAGGATGACCAGATGTAAAGCAAAGCCAACTGTTTAAATGTGCATTTAAAATTAATTGTCTTACACATTAACTGATGGAGTATTACTAACTATGATATTTAACATCATGCCCTTTTTTAAATAGAGTTTGTAACCTGACAAAAAATTAGGGAAAGGGTATTGTCAAGCATCATTTCTGTTAGCTCACACCAAAAGTGAGAATATTCATGAGAATTTTCTTTCAAAAAATGGTGGAATCTGATAATGATACTTTCAAATTTAGACAATTGCCAACTACCGAAGATGAGGCAGTGGTCTTTTTTTAGCAAAAAATATTTCCCAGTATTAAGAACTGCATTGTAGATGATCAATGTCCCTAATAAAATTCAAAACCTACACATTCAAATGAGTCTACCTTCTGCCATCAAACTAAAAAGCAGTGTGGTGTGCTGAGGAAACTAGTGAATGACTACTTGTTAGAATTCATATGGAGATATCTCCACAAGAGAGAAGATCTCTTTGTAGAGATTTTAAAAGAAATGTCTCTGTCAGAAAACAAGTAATAAATCAGTTGATTGTTATTGATTTTGTTTAAACATTAAAGAGGTTGTACAAATTGTTTCTTATTTAATTTCTTTAAATAATAAAAAATTGATTTTGTTTAAATATTAAAGAAGTTGTAAAGGTTGTTTGTTATTTATTTGATTGTTATTGATTTTGTTTAAATATTAAATATTAAACTGTGTAGAACACCACCAATAAAAATGTAATTTTGTATGCAAAAAAAAAAAAATAGAGAAAAATTAGAGGCCAGGTAACATTATATTTATATGTTTTAAACTGTATAGAATGCCATAAAGTGACTTGTATTGTCTAAAAAATCAATACCTCAATATGTAAAAGACTCAGAGAATTGTGATTTAGTTTATACACATTTTATGTTCATAATGAGTTTTAATACACTACTTACATTAGAGCAAAGAAATATCTTCAGGTAATTGAATCATCCACTTATTGGTTAATAAATGAATATTATCTAAGAAGTGAGTAAAGTTTTACATTAATCAGCATCTAGTCCAGTTATATTATAATGTAAAAACAAAAGAGGAATTGGATTAGATATTTTGTACTTCTTAGATAAAAAAATAAACCATTCTGACACTGAATTCTTATTTTATGATTCCCATATATATTCACTACAATTGCATTAGATTTTATATCTGTTAATGTTATCTCTCGTTTATCATTCTGTCTATAATTATCTACAATATTCTAATTTCTTTATTGATTTATTTATATTTATTATGGTATAGAATTAATTAATCTTTATTCGTAAAGCTATGAGTGTGGGATTTGTATACTAAATCGCAAAAGCACTAAGCTAGTATAGTAAATCTTAAATTATAATTATAGCTTCACTAAGTATGTGGAAAAAAACTCACATTTATAATTACAATTGTTATTGGTGAAGAGAAAAGACAATTTATGTTATAAAATAAGTTAAAAGAAGTGTAGAAATATTTTAGGCTTTAATTAGTGAAAAAAAAAACATGAAACAATGTAGAAGCCACTCCAATATTTTTTTTGAGGTGTATGTCAATGGAAAAAAATAATTTCCGTTAGAAAAAAAAAGGATTACATTCATATTGTCATCTCTGCATAAACTTCATTGAAGATTATATGGTTGTTATTTATTGTATTTTCATGTTTCTTTCCTCTAAATCTTTATATAGTTAATATTATTTTTTTTATATTTTACTGCATAGCAATAATATTGGTTTTTGATTTGTTTTTTTTTTTTAAAAGTTCAAATATCAATTTCATCAAAGTAGGTCATTATCATTTTCTTTTAAAGCATAAATCCATAGAATATTATTGTATGACTGAACCTATTATTTTTTTAGATTAAGCAGGTAATTACCTTTTTGCTGCAAATATTTTTTTGCACATTACTCTTAATGTAATCCAAGATTTATTGTTACATAAATTTATTAATAAAAGCAAGTTAAAACTGTTTTGAAATTTTTTTACATTATTTTTAAATAAAGCATAAATATAGTTTTCAATCAAATAATCATATATTAATATTAAATTATTTTTATTGAAAGCATAACATTGAAGTTTAATTTTATGACTAATTTAAACATTACATTTTTACATCTATTAATAATTACAATATTTATAGTTGTTAACTTTTAATTCATTATTATTAATCTTTATTTTTTTGAATTGATTATTTAACAACCTTGCCTCTGAAATAGATGTTATAATATTATACTTGTGTGCATTTTAAAAATGATATTGGTACATACTGAGATGGTTATGTATCTCCTGGCATGCAATAATATAGTAGTGTGCACACACACACACATATATGAAGTTGACTGGGAAAGTAGAAATAAGCACAAACAATTTTTTTATGTAGATATTTTCTATATTGCACAGGAATAACAATTATGATTTAAATATTTTTTAATTAAAAAGGTATTATAAATAAAACATTTAAAAAGGTCTAATTAATATTTTATTAATTCTGATTTTGAACTTAAAACAAGCATTTTTCTATGTTGCAATAGATATACTGAAAGGATTAAGGTGAATTAAAAACAGTCTTTAACTTTTTTCAATCAAGATAAAAAAAACTTTCTTTTAATTACTGTGTTTTTTTAAATTTCATCCTGGCTATAAAAAGACTGGAAAAAAGATTAGAGCAAAGTTTGTTTTTTTAGAGATGACAGCATATGAACTATAGTGTTATAACTAAAGTCATGTGATGTAATGATATATATATATATATATATATATATATATATATATATATATATATATATGATATGATGTATTGTGGCTTTTCCTTAAATGAAGTCAAGAATATCTCAGCAATTATGCCCAGATAAACCTGTTAGCCACTTTATTTTCCATTCCCCACTCTAAATTTTCCCATATTCTGCTCCATCCCATTTCCACAACATAATCTTTGTCAACTCTATAGCCTTTATATCTAAATCCCCCTTATCTTTTCCCAAACCCAACATAAAAACCAATAATTCACTTTCTGTATAATCACTTTTTTCATATTTATTCTTCCATAACTTCATTATATGTACCCTTTCTGTTTTCAAGCATACATTAAACAGTAGTGACATCTATTTATTATTAAGAATCTAATAAATAAGATTAAAAAATATTTTATCAAAGTTAAGATTATATGCATTTAAATTACAAATTGAAATAGCTATACAGTAGGATGTCAATTGTCCAGATACTAATAATTCCATCCACTCACCATCATAATATATCTTAATGGAATGTTTATGTAGAAATATTACTCTGCCTTTAAAATGCTTATTTCCACCACTTATTTGAAGGTAAATACAGTAATAAACTGATTAATTAATAGATTTAATGTGAGTAAAATGTATACAGATGTTGAACAAAACTGCTTACATAGTTGATAAAGTTTAAAAATGTATTTATGACTGCATTTTAAGTACTAACAAGCTTGAGTCTAAAATGCAAAACTTTATGAACATAAAATAAAACTTTTTTCCCTTTATTATAAATATGTATTGAAAAGCTTTCTTCTTTCAATTCTACATCACAGTAATGGAAATATTTTTATAAAATGAATAGTTTAAACATCTTGAGTAAAATGACAAAAAATATAACAATGTTATATAATTAATATATACTTTTTTAGAGATTATATATATATATATATATATTCTTTTTATGTTTATAAAAAGTTTAAAATTGAATAATAAATCACTCAATCAAACATTATCATCATTGTATTTACACCTATCTAATTTTTATACCTTGTTATGTGCCTCAAATTTTTGAATTTATCCAAGTGTGAATATAAAATGATTCTCCAAAATGTTTTCACTATTATTTATAAATCTAAATTAATTACTTTTTTTATTTAATATTTTAAAATACAAATGTAATAAAACTTTAAATAATATCTAGTTGGATAATCTCATATATATTTGATTATCTGAATTATCTGATTGAAAAATCTCTGTTCGTCCAAATTAATTTTTGTAAAAATTGATGTCCTGTTACAATTAGAAAATGGTATGCATTTCAAATATCAATGGTGACAGTACAAAACTTTGGAAATAAAAAAGAAAAACATTTTGCATTAGGAAAAATATTGGATTATAAGTTATTGTATACCTAATAGCCAAAATATTATTTATTTACTTATTTTCAGGTTTGTAATTTTCTAAAGAATGTTGTAAGACATGAACGCTTAAATGAAATGTGATCTACAGTCTTAAAATAAAAACAGTATTAGTTAGTGATTTTTATTATAAGTGAACTAAATTATTTTCGATTATTCTCTATATCTGTTATATTTAAAAAAATAATGTGTCAGGATAAAACTTTTTTATATGACAATTTTATTAATTTTACTAATGATTTAAATTTTATTTTTTTTAATTTTTTTAAAAAAAAAAGTTTGTTTTTCTTTCAATCAGCTCATCATTTTATTTAGGATTAGCAAAGGTAAAATCTTTATCTAAGGTACAGAAAATTTCAAGATGAAAGTATAAAACAATTATTCAGCTGAGTTTTTTAAAATTAAATATAAAAATTAAATAAATATATCTTTAAAATGAATAATTTTTAGTAACCAAATATAATGTTATAAACAATAAAATCTCAGTTTCACTATTACTATAATTATATTTGGTTACTAAAAATTATTCTTCACATACAGATCGTGATAAACAGAACAGCCAAAAATTGAAAAAATACCAATCACAATGAACAACCTGCCAAGCGCCCCCTGCACGGTACACCAGAATCATGGCAACATATTGGAACTCAATATGTTCCAATATGTCACCATGACTCTGGCATACCACACTGAACACACCTGGCAAACTGCTCATTGTGATCAATACCCCTTCAAACCTTGACTGTTCCGTTTATCATGATCCACACGTGAAGAATAATTTTCATTATCTGACAGAGTTTTTTTGTATTATTTATTTGTTACTAAAATAAATAAAATTTATTAGCTCTTTCACAGAATAATTTTTTCCTGCATGGTTTAGAGTAGTGATAGAATGACAGAATCTTAAAGCTCAAAGTTCCTTGGATCACAGCTCAATTTGGTCATTTCTAGTCAAGAGAGTACAAGACAGCTGCTGCTAGTGTTACAATGATATGTGGATTTATATAGAAGGGATCTGCTTTTCTGTGTTTTTCATAGCCCATATTGTATACTGAATGATACATCTAAAGTCTATCAAATTCTAGACTAAATAGAGCTAAGCGAATGCAGATAGTTACCAGATTATAGCTTCTCTGAAAATGATAATAAGCCAGTCTACTGTTTTAGAAGGGACCAGCTTACCAAGAGAGTCCATCAGTTTGGTGAAAAATATATGTATACTGTTTTATCTATATGCAGAGAAGCACAGATAAAGGTAATGCATTGTATATATATAAAGCACAGCTGGTGTATAGAGTGTTTTATATATATATATATATATATATATATATATATATATATATATATATATATATAAAATCAATAAAAAAAAGATTTTACTTGGTGAAGAATATCCCTCAATAATACCGCTATTTCACAACAAAACAAATGATGAAACAAAATATTACTTGCAAAAATTTTTACCTTGCCTGGCTGTCTGGTCTTAAAGTGATGACAGTACACTAATACCATTATGACTAATAACTGGTTATACTAATGCTATTTGGCTATGCTAATTTGCTAAACATGTGGTTATTACATATATATATATATATATATATATATATATATATATATATATATATATATATATATGAGCACACAAAACTTTAATATGTATATACTGTTGGGTTGGAATAATATAACACTAATTAGTTAACTAATTTGATAAATATCACCTATATAGAAGAACACACAATATATATCTAACTACTGGGGTAGGGGCAATTCTATAAATGATCATGCATCATCCTTGTAGAATCTAGGAGTAATCATCAAAACTAATCTTACCTAAGTTGGATCTGGGGTTTGATAAAAAGGCTTTAGGCTGCGGGCATTATATGTCCCTGTTATGGTCCCCCGGTCTTCCAATAAAAAGGCATTGTTTCCATAATCTTTCTTGATTATGTATGGTCCCTTATATAAAGGAAAAAAACTTTTTGTATTCCTTTAACTGTTTATTGCTAGCTTGTGGTGTACACACCCACACCTGATCTCCCACATGGAAGATATGGCAGTCTCCCTTCATTTTTTTCCTCCTGTCGGCCACATGGTCCAAGTTAGCCTTTGCCCTTGACCTGTCTTTCTCGGGGTCTATGATTGAATTTCTAGCTGGAAGTGGCACCCCAATCATGGGTTGGCAGGGTTTTCCATAGTGGAATCGTGATGGAGGAAACCCGGTAGATTCATTCCGAGTATTATTTATATGACTGATGATCACCCCAGTTTGGTTGACCCATCCTCTATGGTTTGAGCCCACGTGTGTCCGATATAGTCTTCCAATCTCCCTCATTACCCTTTCACAGGGGTTTGACTGGGGGTTCCTTATTGATGTGAGTACATGTTTAATGTCTTGACTCTTCCCCCAGGCCTTCCATTCTCTGGACGTGAATGCCGATCCGTGGTCTGACAATATAGTTTCTGGCTTTCCCACAGTTGGAAATTGCATTCTCTCCAAAACCCGAATGGCACACCTTGTATCTGCTCTCAATACTGGATATGCCCCGACATACTTCGAGAACACATCATAGGTTACCAGTAAATATCGGAACCTCTTATAAGGTGGTAATGGTCCATAGTGGTCTATTGTCAGGAGCTCCTTTGGCCCTGAAGGCACTATCGGTGAGATTGGACCCACATATGATCTGTTGGGAGGCTTATCCCTAGCACAAATTGCACACCCCTGGATAGCCCTCAGGACCCCTGCATATACATTTGGCCAATAAAATTGGCGTCTGACTGCCTCCTCGGTCTTCCGCAATCCATAATGTCCTACTAGCTTATGTATGTACAGAACCAACTGGAACCTGAGGTCTGGGGGCACTAATATTTTCCAAGAGTCATCTGTTTGATGGCACATCCTCCTCATCTGCAAGATATCATTGCTTATTCGGAACTTTCTTGTAATGTCCTGGTCCATTTTATTTAAAGGTGTTGCTTGGTCTTTCTGTCGGTCCATTATTTTTTTGTACTCTGGGTGCTTTTCTTGCCAGTAAGGGAGATTTTTCATGTCGGTCCATTATTTTTTTGTACTCTGGGTGCTTTTCTTGCCAGTAAGGGAGATTTTTCAACTGGGTTTCTATAGGGTCACTCACAACATTCATGATGACACCCTGAGGTTCTGCGCCTAATGGGGGGTTGTCAGGTTTAATAGCCATCGGATGCCTACTAAGTATATCAGCCACTACGTTCTCCGGGCCAGGACAATAAATGACCTGATAATCGAATCTTTGCAAGGCCAGGCTCCACCGAATGAGATGGTCATCTGTCAGGTAGCTCCTGTTTAAGAATTCCAGACAATGATGATCAGTCACAATAATAACCTGGGAACCAATCAGAAACTGCTTAAACTTCTCACAGCCCCAGACAATAGCCAATGCCTCCCTCTCTCAGACGGTATAATTTTGTTCAGGTCCCTTCAAGGCACGACTACTAAAATATAAAACCCGTTGCTGTTGTGCCCGATTTATTTGAAATAACACTACTCCCAGGCCAAGGCGGCTGCTGTCCGTCTGCAGATAAAAAGGTGCAGCCAAGTCTGGGTGGTACAACATGACTGTCTGAAGAAATGTTTTCTTTATCTGACGGAACTCACACTCCTGCCTCTCAGTCCACTCCCACTTTGCATCTTTCCGTATCAAATCCACTAAGGTGGATGTATCTTGGGCAAAGGCCGGGTAGAATCGGTGGTAGTAATTGCACAACCCCAGAAATGACCGCACCTGTTTGCGAGTGGTCAGTGTAGGAAATTTCTCAATTGCCTCTATTTTATCTGGGTGTGTCCGAACCCCTTCTCCATTGACAACATGCCCCAAAAATGATATTTCCCACTGAGCAAAACAACTTTTTTTAGGTTGACTGTCACATTCCTCTGTATGCACTCTTGAAAGAACCCCCGCAAGTGGCACAGGTGCTCCTCCAGATCTCTGGAAGCAATCACAACATCATCCATGTAACACACACTATACCCTTTTACATGGTCTGAAAGAGTCTGGTCAAGGCACCTCATCAGACCAGCACCACTGTTGATCAGACCAAATGGAACCCTTCTGAAAACATGTGTGTGACCACCATCCCTAAATGCTGTATATTTATGGTCTCGAGGATCTAGCACCATCTGCCAGTAGCTGGAGGTGAGGTCTAATGTGGAAAAAAAACTATTCCTGGACAACTGCATAAAAATTTCCTGAATCCGTGGTGGTGCATCCCTCTCAGGGATAGTGATCCTGTTTAATTGCCTCGCATCCAGGCAGATCCTGACAGACCCATCTTTTTTTTACCACAACCAATGGGTTATTGTATGGTGATGGACTTTTTTCAATAACCCCCCAGTCTACCATTTGTTGTATTTGAGCATCAACTGCTGCCTGATATTGGAATGGGATTGGGTAAGTCCGAGTCTGAAAGTATGTCTCTTCCTTGACCCTAATCCTATGAGTATACCCCTGGATTGTTCCTGGGGCATTGGAAAATGCTCTCTGGTTATCCTTCAAGACCATCCATCCTCAGCCTCATTCGTTCCTCTGGTTGAATAAGAGAGGTCTCGGCGATTTTTGTTGTGATCAAGGTGTCATCTATGTCTAAACTCATATATTGTACTCTGCCCCCAACCTGGCTGGACAAGTCTTCAATACCAATGCTCTCCTGATACAGGGTCACCATATTACCCTCATAGCTGATGGTGCATCTATGTCGGCTCAGAAAATCCGCACCAATTACCACCTCCTGTAGTAACCCATCCATCACTAGAAATGGGTGGCCAATCATAGTCTGTCCCCACTTCAGGTCCAACCACACCTGGTACCCTTCTGTTTTGGTTTTTTTTCCATTGGCCATCATCAACTGAAAAGCCCTGATGGGCAACTTTGGGACCGTAGGTGCTTGAACCTCCAGCCAAGCCCACCATTTCTTTGAGATCAAGGACATTTGGCTACCCGTGTCCACTAATGCAGATACTCTCTTCTTACACACCTCAATGACAACAGTTGGGCATGGACCAATCTAGACCCCAGGTTTTGTATCTTCAACCTCCACAATGGCGGATACTGGGTTGGTATGTTGTTGTTTTTAATAGCTTTTCGGACGAACAATCTAACGGGGTTCCTCTGTAGTTTCCCGACTGCCTATCTCTATATGGTCCATTTACCCTCATTTGATTTTGGTGTTTTGGTATATGAAATCTTTGGGGTCGTTGGCCAGAGATCATTATGGACTGGCATCTAGGGGATTCTATTTTGCGCATCTTTTCTGGTGGTTCTTTGGGTACAGGGGTGAAATCGATGGTTGTCAGGAACCCTGCCATCTCTTCTATGGCCCGTATCCTACACCCCATCATGAGCTGTTGCATCCTCATTGGCATGTTTTGCTGAATGACCCGGATCATCTGGGTATCTGTAAAGGGAAATGCCGTCAACGATCGAAGTCTGGCCACCTGCCTCAAGAAAAACTGTGTATGAGTCTCCTTGACCACTGATCCATATGACTCCCTAAGGATAGAATGGTAAATTCCATCCTGGCATTCCTCACTCCAGAATGTTTTTAATAGAGCAGCTGAGTACTGCTCGAAGGTGTGTGGTCGTTCCACACAACAGTCCCACCATGATCTGGCATACCCCTGTAGGTAGTGGATAGCAAGGGTTACTTGGTCTGCCACTGGGACTGCCTGAAAGCGGAACAACTCACCCAGGCTTTCAATATGGGTCCTCGGGTTCTCTCCAGCCTCTCCCTTGAAGCTCTTTACTTGTATAAATTTAGAAAGGTATGTTTGAATCCCTGGTGTTGCCTCAGGTGGTCTCCCAAGACTTGGCCTCCCTAAATCTCCTGAGTTCTGATAGCTCTTACAAAACATGGTAGTCTGCTCATTATTGATCACATGGGGACCCTGCATACTACCTCTCATCTCCTTAATGCTGGAAATATTTCCTACAGTTTCCTTAGGGTGGATCAAATGCCCAGTTAGGTCAATTTCCCCCATGGCAGTTGTGGGCTTAAGCTCAAAGTCGATCCTAATAGGGTTTTGTATGGCCTCTGACATCTCTAGTTTCCCACCTCTTCAATTTCTTTCTTCAGCTCCTGGAGAGCATTGCTCATCTTGCTCCTTTCTTGTATGGCCACATCATTGTTCCGTGTTACATTCTGCGTCAATTCAGAAATCTTATCTTGGATCTCTCCTCACTCTTCTTGTAGCCTTTGTACCACCCTATCCTGCTCTTTCCATTTACTGGCCACATTCCCTTCCATTTTGCCAACCACCCCATCTACATATGTTCGCTGATGCTCAACCTTATCCTGGATATGTTCTATTTTTCCTCTGAGTGCCTGTATAGTTCTACCCGTATCTTCTTTCTGTTCGTTCAGGAGCACCGTGAACTTATTTTGTATCTCCTCATGCTCCTGCTGGCAGTTTACCCCCAATCTCCCCAACTCCTTCTGTAACTTCTCTATATTTTGATTATTTTTCTCTATATTTTGATTATTTTTCTCCATATTTTGATTATTTTTCTCCATTTCTCTGCCTAGGGTTTGCAAATCTTCCCTTATTTTAAAACCCCATTCCTGTTGGACTGTCTCCATCATCATTTTCATCTGTAGCCAGAAGGTTGGTGACATATTTTGGCTTCCCTCCATGCCTTTCTCAGTTTTTAGCTTGTGTATTTCTGTTTGAGAGGGTTCTCCCATGGCTGCTTCCAAGCCCCTTCTTTCATTGGACTGGCTGGCACTCACTTCCCCTTCCTCTTCCGTGCTACTTTCACCTCCAACCATCTCTTTTCCAGATCGCAAAGTAATCCCCCTGTACCTTTCCTTTTCTGCCTTGGCTACACTAAACATTTTGCTTGGTTCCCCTGGGATCATTAGACTCCCTGAAGGCCCATTTCCCATGTCTAAGTCTACATTGACTCCTTCCAATTCTTCTTCCCCACTTGCTCCTCCTATTGTTTCCTCCTCTGTACTGCTGTCCATAATTGTTCAGCTTTGACTTCGCGAATAACCGATACCCAAATTATTAATATTTTTTGTCAATGGTTATTTACTGACTCTTCCCCCCAAAATGGCTCTCTCTCTCTCTCTAATTCCTAACTTTCAGATCACTGCATTCCTTTATTAACCTATCCTTTCTACTGATCTCAATAACCACTGCCACTATCAATTTCTTCTTCCCCACTTGCTCCTCCTATTGTTTCCTCCTCTGTACTGCTGTCCATAATTGTTCAGCTTTGACTTCGCGAATAACCGATACCCAAATTATTAATATTTTTTGTCAATGGTTATTTACTGACTCTCCCCCCAAAATGGCTCTCTCTCTCTCTAATTCCTAATTTTCAGATCACTGCATTCCTTTATTAACCTATCCTTTCTACTGATCTCAATAACCACTGCCACTATCAAGTTTAAGCCCTTTTTACATCTAACATACTCAAGTATTTTATAAAAAAAAAATTTAAAAGTATATAGTTAAAAGTATATAGTAAAAGCATTTATGTAAAACAAAAAAAGTAAAAAAAAAAATTATATTACCAATTGCACCTCCTTTCTTCCTTCACTGAAGCCGATCATTCCTAAGAAAAGACTTTAAAAAAAAAAATTTTTATGAAAAAAAATTTTGCTTTCTATGCCAGGTTTGATTTGAAGCACACGCATATATCTCCATTTTTTTTATATTTACTTTGACTTTGCCTCTTTTTTGTTTCCTTGCTCATTCTCCAAACCAATCCAAAATTTTTATAATAAGTTTAAAGCGATAGAGCCCCTTTATGCAACCCCCTTTCTCTAACCCTGATGACAAAATTTATATGAGGATGACTATCAACCTATTCAAATCACCCCCGGGCACCAGTCACCAGTGAGCAAGAAAAACACCACATATAACCTAAGATTCCAATTTCCAATATGTATGCAACACACCCAATATCTGGTTGACATATCCTGCATACATTCATGCCATATCTGAGCCAGAGACACTTTTAAAATTCTTTACTTAAATTAAACAGTCTCAGTAAATAGACAAAAAAAAATTATAAAATTTATATATATATATGGCTCATGTGTATATAGTCAAGAATACTCCTCCCATTGCAATACCATAATTCAAAAAAAAATTACATATATTTTTCAACATATATCAATTCAGAGCCTGTATTCAGTTCAGGACCTGTATTCAGTTCAATGCTTTTATCAGTTCAGGGCATGTGAATTAACTAACTGGTTGTTCATACTCAAGAGAAAAAATATACATATGCAAATGTTGTCAAAAAAAATATTTCATGAAAAAAAAATCTTTTATATATAACAACACCCACACACTCATTTTAGGGTGTGTAACTAAGTTTGTCCATGCATGGCATTCATATTTGGAGAGAAAATATAATATAAATGCATATTCAAAAAAAAAAACACATATATTCAATTTAGAGCCTATACCTGGTTCAAAACCATGTTCAGGGCCTATACTCAGTTCAGGGACATGAACATCAATTGAAGAAGCCCACTGACTTAAACATCCATAATCAGTGAAAAAAAAAATATTTACATAATCAGGAAAACAAAAAATTGTACTCATATATCTATCTTTCAGGGTCATGAAAATTAACTAGGCCCCACGGAAGGGCGTCCATAATCGAGGAAAAAAAAACCTATGTAACAGTCAGATTTGTACACTCATGCAACAAAATTCAGAGCCCAAGCGAAATATACCAAAGCTGACCGTAGTGAGGTGGTTGAGACCTCTAATCCGACCAAACTCCAACTCATCTGCCAGTACTCCAAATTTAACACCTTATGAGTGACATTCCTGGGGCTACACTCAGTTCTCATTTAACCGCGTGCCGACATAGAACAGGGAGAAACACGAGACTTAAGGTCATTACTAACCTAACTAAATATGTGATATATAGAACACTTGATACTCTTAATCTTAAATACTAGACATACACATATAGCATATAAACTCATTAAGAAATAGGAGTAATGAACTGTGACATTTAATAATATACTGTGAATTGGATAAAATACTATGGATTGGATAAGATACTGTGGTTTGGTTTGATCTAGAGTCTGAGCAAGAAAGATATACAACAGTTTATATTTAAAAAAGATTTAGTAAAACAATAACAAATGATCTAACATAAAATATCATAATGGCAGGGATTGTATAATCTTCACAAGGTATTCAATACAGGCAAGCATGTTACAATAGTTGGAACTGTTATCAAGTACATCTGTTCCCTTTTAAACATATTACAATACATGTGTGTGAGTTATAGAGGTCATGCCTAATTATTTAATATGCTCATCTTATGAACTTGACTTGCTTAAGTTAGAAGTTGATACTTTAGTAGAGATGATGATGAGTACAGCCAGTTTTAAAGGCTGTTATATATACTAATTAACTGAGCAACTAAATAAACTCAGAATCATGCAGATTCAAACTGATAACCCAGATTCAAACTCCAGTCTAAAGCTGAATGATTAATTAATATGGGAAAAAGAACTGGTTACCATTAGGTCCACATATATGCTCTATGGCGCTATATTAAAATATTAAAGAAATAAACTTGCAGTGCGAGTATGTGATTCTTCCAGAGTTTCAGCATCAAATGCTCGGTTTGCTCTGAGACCGATGGTTTGCTGCTATTGATATGAACATAAAGTTCAGGAAGTCGTATTGGCTTTATGGAAAAATAATCTGGGTCCTCATGCCCCCAGTTCTAATGAAGATAGCCATAACCCGAACTAAATAAAGGGGCAGTTTGTTACCGTGAACCCTTGTCAGAGGCAGCAAAATGTAACACATATAAGTGTACTATATAAAAAACACACCCGCAATGCACGCAATATATATATATATATATATAAAGCAATAAGTATGCATATAATTAATTGCACCTAAAACAGATAGCTTTTATCTGTCAAGCTAATTCAAAACAGTTCTTAAAATTAGCATTATAAGTATGCTAATAAAATGGGCTTAAACTACATAAAAATAATCTAGTTAAGATCCTGAATCTGCATATAAATATTCTTAATTAAGGAGGGAAAGTATATTCAATGGGACTTAATACAAACATTAGCAAATATACTTTATCATCTCTAGACAATATATATATATCCCCTTCCAACTAATAAATATCAAAGGTTATAATATAAGATCGGTTAAGCAAATCTTAAAAAATACGATTTTACAATATATATATAACTATGATAACAACGAGTGGTTAGCGCATTCGTTTATTACCAATATTATAATTTCGAAACAATGATTTAATAAAATAAACAATGCTTTTAAAATGTCTAAGTGAAGATTACAATTATCTCCTTTATAAATTACTTAGTTTCATTGTTTCGAAATCTGAGCATATTATCACATATCAAACATAACAAAATGCATTTAAACAAAATATTAAAATTACTGAAATTAGGCAAGACCGTTAGTTGTAGGAGTTGAAGAGAATAAATTTCAGACATTTAATGAGTATAAAAAAAATATGAAATCTTTTAATTCATAAAAGATTTCAGCAGTTTATAAAATCAAAGTAAGCGATTTTTTTCTTTTTTACATTATATATAAAGTCACAGACCGATAGTTTCTTTTTATAAGAGGGTAAAATTGAAAGAGTTTTTATAATTTAGATAGAACATTCTTTTTAAAATGTTATAAGAATTTATAGATTAAAGTTCATACCGCAGCTCCTTTTAAAAATGATTACCATCTCTCTCTGCCTCCTTGAGTGGACTTGAAGCGTATATCAATGATAGTGGTTGGAATAGGGCATCTGACAGCGTCATAATCTTCAGTGGCCTTTCAGATAGGTTAAATTTCTTCATATTCTCCATGCAGGTTGCTGGAAAGTCTATTCAAAGGAATGTTTAGAGGAATTGAGAGTCCATCTGGCTTCCAAGCCAGTAAATATATTATTCTACTCGATAATTTTTGGATTCTGGTCTCCACAACAATTTTCAGAAAAAAAAGCTAAAGAGAGTGAGTTTCAAAAAAAATCTGCAATATTTATATTTCCTAGATCAAAAGCCAGCGACCATCTATTTTTAAAACACAATTCAGACTTCTAAGTTTTAGCCTTAGGTCTCTTTTGATTCTTATCTTTTTTTTATCTTGTTGCCAAACTTTTACTGGTTTGATCTGGGAAAAGAAATTCATTACAATCATAATGAATGAGCTCTAAAACAATGTCAATAACCTAAGGATTATCTGATCCCACCTGCAATTTATTCTAAATAAAAATCTGCGATATCTATATTCCCTAGATCAAAAGCCAGTGACTATCTGTTTTAAAACACAATTCAAACTTCTAAGTTTTACAGCAATCGTCTTTTTTTGATTCTAATCTCTCCTTTTTTTTTTATCTTGTTGCCAATTTTTTTCTGGTTTGATCTGGAAAAGAAATTCACTACAATCGTAATGAATGAGCTCTAAAACAATGTCAATAACCTAAGGACTATCTGATCCCACCTGCAATTTATTCTAAATAAAAATCTTATTACCAATCTGTGAATTTCGCATGTGATTTATAATTTACTTAAACCAAACTTGTTAAAGAATATTTAGCCACATTTTCTAAACAAAATAACCCCTATACAATATATTATTTATATAAATGCTGCAATATATCCATACAAAATTTAATATCATTATCATTTACAGGTGCTTGTATGTGTGACAATAAACATATAATTGTTTGAATGCATATAAAACTGACTATATATATAATTGTATAAATGAATATATCACTGTGTGGATATATACAACTGTGTAAACATATATATATATATATATATAGCTGTGTAAAGGCATATAACACTGAGTGGATACATATACACTTGTACTAAAGAGTGTTTAAAACCGGCATAGATGTGTCTATGGAGACATAAAGGTGAAACAGATAGAAGGACAGTAATATCTGTTTCAATATATATATATATTGAGAATGATATTATTTTAAATAATTTCTTGAAAATGGCAGTTAAAATTTTTTAATTACAAATTTTTTTCAAGTAAATAACTTTAGTCAACTAAAAATAAGACTAGAATAATAAAAATAATAATAAATGAGCATTTCCAGTTTCATTTATTAAAAGATAATTCAAAATTTTTTTTTATTGAAAGTGATTTTTTTTGAAATTAAAAAAAGTAAACTCCAATGTTTTTTCTAGATAGGAAAACAAAAGAACTTCCTAGAATATTTTAAAGAGGTTTGCAATTAATTAACCTGAAAAAGAAAACTTTGATGAAAGGCTGTCAAAAATTAATATATATATTAAAAAAACTTTTATATACCATTAAAAATAAGAATCTAACTAATAGCTTTAATTCTGATTATCTATAGTTTTATATACACATATACATATGTATTTTATGTATATTTTTGGCAATGAATTTATTATATCTTGAGAAAATATAGTTTATTTTTTTATAAATGCCAGTGTGTGCACACAGTTCCATGCAAACACACATATATGTTAAATCAGTCATTGAATGTGTATTACAAAAATGAATTTCATTTATAGATTTATGACAATTCATATATGTTTATTTTATATTAAACAGGCACATCTGTGATCTTATATATAGATATGTTTTATATAAACCTATTGAGACATATTTGTAAGTCACCATGTGATAGTTTTTTATATGTATTTTAATCAAAGTCAGAATGTTAATTTATATTTATAGCCATATTCCACTGGCCTTTAAATTAATTATTATTAATAAATTTATATTTCATTGTTTAAATTATTTCATTAAATTTATTTAAACCTAAAATATTGTAAATTATTATATATTGCATTATATCTCTTATTCACACTAACAGTTATAGAGCTTTGGCTCAATGAAGCTGGATTCATGCATAATGGTCTGTTATTTAAAATTAGTTTATATTTAGTGTTTTTGGACATCCAGCTGATCATGATTTTATTACTTTTCTAATGCTAAATGGTGCAAAAGAAAATTAAAGTTTTAGTTGGCCAGTACATTAATGGTACTAAGTGGCCAGAGGACATTTGATGATGATTAACATATTTTAGTATTCCAGCATTATTGTGTTTATTGTTATATATTCTGATGGATTAACACTTGAGTTTGTGCATCCAAATTATTGTTTAAATAATCTGACCCAACCTGGCAAAGACTAAATAATTATCCAGCTCTATAATGGATCACTTTCAAATCCAGTCCCAATATTGACTGTTGATTTATTTTTATTTTTTGATCATTCTTGATAATGAAGGATTATTACTTTTATGCAATGCTGGTGAATTTATAGTTAGTTCTTTGTGCAAGCTGTATGTTCATTATATTATACAATATTAAAATTTTGTAGTAACTTGTGATGATGATCATTCTCCATCACTCCAGATTCACTTCTGTTACTTCATACCATTACAATATATTTTCTACATGTATTGGGTTACTTATTTAGCATACAATTAACTGTATGAACACAAGAATTTTTTAATGCTTACAAGAAATTATTTTTTTATAGAATTGTTTATATAATTTCAATATTTTTAAAGACATTTAATTTAATTTAAAAAATAAAATCGCAAATATCTCAACAAAACACTTTAAAAAAAAATTTTTTTTACACAATAATTTTTTTCATTTTCATGAAAATATTTTTTTTTTTTTACATAAAACTAAGCATAATTGCAGTATATATACTTATTACATATATACAAAGAGAAAAACTATATTAAGAGCAAAGCTTTATTAACAATAAAAATACAGTTTTTGTATATATATATATATATTGTGACCGGTCCCTTATTCAACCGTTCATATAGGGATTGAGAGCTCCGAAACAAACATGATATAGCGTAAAGCTTTATTTATTTTCCTATATCGATAGTTGTTCATTATCAACACAAGGGGGCGCCAGATACGATGATTTAATTTACAATTTAATTTCTCGCATCACCTTACGTCATATCAAAACGATTTCGAAGTCTAATCCCCGCCCATAAGCTCAAACTCCCAGCATGGACCAATAAGGGTCACTCAGGGTCGCGATGAAATTGTTTCAAGAATATCATTCTGGAAAAAGACACAATAATAACCAATGGAGAAGAAGCTTGGTTGATTTACAGATCGGTCCAAATATTGGACCGGGTCATTGGTTATTTGGCGACTAATACGAATGTTTGACTTATGCATCCTTATATAAAAATTTAGAAGCTTATAATATCATCCCCCCGTTATCATACAGTCCAATAGAATTATTCATACTAGCTTTATTGACATTTACTTACACTTATTAATAATAGGCCCTCCCAACTCTTAAACCTATCTTAACTACATAGTAAATAATCATCGCGACTTACGGCACGATGAAACTTAAAGAAATAAACAAAACAAAAAAATAAGAAAGACAAATTTAAAAGTAAAATAATTAATCGCATGAATAAATGCTGATTATAATACTTAAAATAACAAAAAAAATATAGATTTACTTATAGGAAATGATTTGAGAAATGCTCGACTTGTTTAAATTATAAAAAGAAATTTATTGAATATAAAAAAAAATGCAATATTGATTAATAGTTTTATTTACACGCACATACATGCATTCACGCACTCGCACAGAAAAGAACATATTATGCATAATAAACATGGATGATAAAATACATATTTTCTTTTATATTTTGAAATTAGGTGTGTTATAGCTTAGAAGATAATAATTAAGGTCAAAGTTCATAACTGAAAAGTCCTAAGATTTAAAGATGAGGAATTGCATAGCATGTGATTTACAAAGATTAAAATAATAAGTTTAAATATGAGGAATTACGGATCATTTATAGTTTGTTTTATGAAAAGTCGAATTTAATTAATTATGAGATTGCCTTTTAAAGTTTACGTAAAGAATGAATGAAAACATTATAAAATAAAGTGTTTACCTAGGATTTTTGCTTAGTCTTCCGCTGCTTCTACTTTGGTGAGGGTTCTAACATGGTAGATGATGTTTTCCATAATACGAGGTTATTCTTTTTTTTTTTAAAGTTCAGCGTAGTGGGTTTGGACGATTCATGTATTTCAAACGGAACAACATTATTGAACTGGTTGGAGCACTATTTTCGGATGGTACTGTTGTTGATCATTCATAGCTGTGGAGATGTTCTGGCGGCGGAGCGTCGATCAATCACTGAAGGGTTTCCTAGCCCATCATGACGATCGACGCTCTAAATACTGATTTCACTGCGATCATATTGAATAAACCGGATAGCAAAAACAAAATGAAAATGAGATGATGAATGACTTTTGACTAATGAATTTTGAATAAAGGATAAAGAAAGAATAAAGAATGAATAATATCTTTAGATTTTGCTTGATATTTATATGGGTTGGGTATTATCTGAGGATCGAATCTCCACCCAGAGTTCAACATTTTTTTTAGTTGTCGATATGGTCCGTGTCCTACGTAATGTTCACTCAATCCATATGCTGGAGGCAATCTTAGGTTTAGGCAATCTCATATTGCAATCTCAGTTAATAAATAAAAATACTTATTCACACCTTTGATGCATACGTGTGCGTGTTTTAAGAGAACAATCTACTTTACATTAGTTTAAAAGTCGAGCATTTAATCTTTCTCAAAAATCATTTCTATAAGCTTTTAACTTTTACTACAGTTATAATTTAAAATAAACCCCTTTTTAATTATCCCTGCGGCATATACAAGTAAAAATCACTTATTGAGATTAAAATGGCATATTAGTAATACGTTTTATATTTTATTTTTAGAGGATATTATTTTAGTAGATTATGTGAAAGTCTTAAACTATTTAATCAGAAATATTAACATTTTATTTTACAGTGTATTTTATAAAGTATTGAAAGAAAACTATATCTATTTTTCATCATAAGTTGAAAGTGAGAAAAAACAGAGTGTTTACATTGCTTGTGTGTGTGTGTATATACATGTACCGACTTTGTCTCGGTATAATATATATATATATAT
>JAQFVV010002141.1:0-33824 GCA_028023455.1 Epiperipatus broadwayi | reverse complement strand
TTTTATGTACTTGCATAAAAAAAAAATTCCGAGAGATAAAAACAGTTTTTCTATTACATAATTTTGTTTCTAATTAATTTGACAGTTACTAATTAGTTGTTTAGAAGATAAATCTCTATCGAGTATCAAACAAATAATTGATAGTAATTTTGCTAGTTAGTGCAATCATTAATACACAGTGTAGTGATAATAGATGAAAAAATATGGATTTCAAAAAATGACGTTATTTCATTTCACCGCACATACCTTAATAACATGAAAGAGACGTTTTTGAAGATGTCTTTATTTATATGATCGAAAAGGAAAATTATAAATATATTTAACATATTGCACATGGAAAAAAAGGGAAAATAGAGTTGAATGATTGTAGTTAACAATAGTAGATATTTTAATATTTATACAAAGTTTAAAGTGTACATCTGACCTAAAATAATATGATAATTTATAGTCTAATAACTGATTAGTAATAATCGTGAAGACATTTATCTGAAAAAGTTAGTATCATAGTTATGAGTACAGAAAATTTAGCATCTTTAGATTATTTGTTATAACAAATACAATAGTTTTTACCAAATTATTAATCTCACTTTATAGTTTGAAACTTCAATAAAATGTATAAACAATTAATCATTATATTAAATAAGAATAGTGTTTACATTTTTAAATAAAAATTATAGAAATAATAATACCGATACATGATTTTAAGTTTATTATCAATGATCCTCATGAGTGTCATCTTTATAAAGAGTTTTGTATTAAGAATAATCCAATCTCCTCATCTATAAATCCTGAATATTATTATTCCTATAATAGTGAAAAAAATGTTTTATTTATGGAATTGAATGTTTGATGTTGTATATAAATTAAATAACACATTGTACTGTTGGTAATACATCATCTGATCATCCATACTGCTGATGGCACTGTTTCTATGCTAAAGCACAGAAATACGCTGTTTACAAGGCCATTCATAGATCTTATGGCCTGTTAACTGTTCAGACACTAAGATGTTGAAGTGCACCCTTCACCCAACATCACTAGCATGTGAACATTATTAGTGATGAGTTGCAAAACTCTTTATAGACATTGCTCTTTACTACTGTACAGCTGTATGATATGAAGGTTTCTGTAGTTGTAATGATGAAAAGTATATTAGAACAGTTTTTTTTGCTTAAATGTATTGTAATTTATGTGAGTTAGTAAAAATTGTAAAGAATTCTCAAATCCCCCTACTTTCATTCTCAGGGGTCACAATTCACTAAATGAAGAGTGTAAATCACAATTCAGCAAAGTTCATGATCAAGTCATGCACTTGTGGTGGATGACCATTCGGCATTGAAGTTTTTAGATTTACCTGCTACAGAAGCAGATGTGGTGGCTTTCCTTCAACCAAAGAAAATATTTTACCCACCCAGAAAAACTGTCTTTAAGGTGTTGTCAAACATTTGAAATGGAATGTCAATTGCATCACTGTTGCCAAAGGTGTTCCATTCAGTAATGAAATGTGGTTTGAGGTCTGCTGAATATTTATTATTGGAGCCAGGATGAGTTTACAGTGAAGCATATTGGAGCTGAGTTGGAACCATATCAAATGCTGTAAGGAATATGACAGCTCTTAAAGAACTGTGTCGAGAAAGCAATTTCTATGTATTTGTTTATGAATAAAAAACATGGTAAATGACAAAAACTTCAAAAACAAGAAAAAAGACTGGGAAAAAAAAGTTTCTTAAAAAAAAGGACCAGAAAAAAAGAAATGTTTGTTTTTTTTTTTAAAAAAAGACAATGTTTTAAAAAGCCAAAAAAAAAAAAATTATTTATTTTCAAGAAATATACATAAAACCAGTTAAAAAAATAAAATCGGAAAAAATCAATCAAATCCAAAAATTAAAAACATAAATCAACAAAATAAAAACAGCATGTTAAAGTTATATCTATTTGTTTTTCACTAGCAACAGTGCCATCGAGTGGTGTGGATGATTAAATGATGTATTACTATACTGTTATATCAAGAGCTCGCAAATAAACTCTTAACAAGCTTTGTAGAATATTCCCAACACCAGACCAGTTTCTGCTACTGGTTTCCTCAGTGAGGTACTAAGATATGATAGTATATTCAAGCATTAGATTACTTGAATATCCTAGCACCCTCACTGAGAAAGCCAGTAGCAGAAACTGGTCTGGGATTGGGGATATTCTGCAAAGCTTGTTAAGTGATTATTTGCAAGCTCTTTATATAATATTAGTAATGCAAGCTTTTAAATTAGGTCACATGACATGACTTCATTTCTTTGTAACTCATTGTATTGTCTCTAAAATATGCCAAATAAGACCATTGTATGCTAAATCTAAACTAATAGTAATACATAAATTACTGTTTAACAGAATTGAAATTATGCCAAACCATAAATCTCTTGTAGCAATTTTTTATTAATTGTGTTTTTATCATGGATTATTTCTAATATCTAATATTAAATATTGAAATGTCTTTAGAAAAATTTAACTTTATTTAAATTTTTTAATTACATTGAGCCATTAGTAAATAGCACACAGATTAAAATATCTTTAGAAAATTTAAATAAGTTAAATGTTTTAAAGGCATTCAATATTTAATATTAGATTATGGAAATAGTTCAAGATATAAATACAGCTAAAATCCCATTATCACAAACTTCCAAACAAATTTCTTATTAACTCTGAATTCCCACTAAAATTGGCTAATTATTTTAATATGACATCAAAGTTAATAAACATTGTCCCAACATTGACACCATTCACTTCAGATAGTACAGTAATTTATAATTTATTAAGCTACAGTTATCATGTCATTCTTATTCCAGATATAAACTTTAACTCTCAAATTAATATACTTGTTTTTAGTTACATAGAAGTATCCCATCTCAGCTCTCTTTTTGATGTGTAATATCTTTTCTAAATATATTTAAATATATTTAAAAAATATATCCACAACACATTCTTGAAACTATATAGATAAGCACATATAAAAAAGATTTAAAAAACCATCAAGATTAATTTCATATTAAACTAGCACTCTTCCATTTGGTCCAGGTTATAATTTCTTATTTGTGTCTTCATAAATTTGTTTATTATTAATTAACATCAAATTATTCATTCTATTCTATACCACTAATACACATGACCATATACATAAATGACCTCCAATAAATGTATTTCATGCTGAATCAGCACTCCTACGTTAATCTGAATTATCATCTCCCACACACATATATATAATCAGTGCTCAGTTTATATTAAGATAGAAAATTTACATACTTTTAATGGACAGACTTTAATTCTCTCTACTTTCCAACTCTTCAGCCATCCATATCACTGAAAATTTGATGATGGAATGCTCAAAGTCCTTAATGGTGATTAAGTATATATATACTACTATTATATTTTAATAATATCAATTATTAAAATTTAATCTACAAATTTCAAACTTTCTGTACTCAAACGTTTGATAGTAACCACTTTAACATAAACAAATTAATGATATCTAGTCCAGATGTACAATTTAAAGCTAAATAAAAATTAAAATATTACATGTTGATATGTAAACCTGAATTATGTGCAGTACTGTATATGATTTTAACGATAGTGTAATAACCAATATTAAATCAACTATCAGGTTGTAAATCTCAATAAGATGAGTTATTTTTTTGTTTACAGCATATATTACTCCATCTTGATTAAAGACATATTTTTTTAATTACTTCTTTTTAAATAACAAAGTTTTCCTAATTGCAATACTCTTCTTACATGCCATGTGCTAATTGTGAACTTGTTTCTTAGTTGTAAATGTTTCTTTTCATAATTTGTGCTAATAGAAAATTCATAATGCAGTGACTGCTCACTTATTTCAGTACGTTTCGCTACTAATTTTAGACAAACAAATTCTAGCTTCAGATTAGTGACTGCTACTCAAATTTCATGACATTCGATATTCTATATTTCTCTCACATCATACTCTAAAAACAATGTTCAATAGATCGATCAATTCCTCATTTTTCTGAATCAATCATATTATTCTCAAATATAATGTGGAAAGTTGATTTATTTAATAAAGAATGTAACTGTCAATTAATATGTCTGCGTTGCATCTATCAATCTGCATTCATAACATAGGAGTGAATATTTTACATAGAATCTCATTTTTTCTACTTTAATAATTAATATTTGTGTAACAGTTTATTTTGTATCTCATGCTTAGAGCAATCATCATAAACGTGAATAATGTCATTAAAGGTGTGAGAGAAAAAGAATACATAAATGTTATTACATATACTTAAAGTTTGCATTCCACAGCATACTTTTTAAATTTATTTACTATACCTAAAAAGATTTACCAAAAAAAGAGATGAAATTATGTTAATGATGTCTTGTATTTATATTTACTTTAAGGAATAAAAAAGAGGTACATTAATTTTTAATTGTATTTAAAGTATATATCTGAATTAGAAGTTATATAACAAACTCTATCCAGCAAATGTTTAGCAATAATATTAATTTATTTATCTAAAGTAAATTGTGTAAAAGATGTGAGTGCAGAAATTTTATATTTATAGATCGAAGTATATAAATGTTTTATTCTTGATAATTAACTTTGCAATTATACAGTTTTTCAATAAAAGTCTGCTACTCCTATATAAAAAGATAATATAAAACAGATCTTTTATATATTTGAGATAGTTATCGAATTGTTGTGAAATCTCTATATATCATTTGCATATATAAACAAAAGCAGTAAGTATATCTATATAATCAAAAAATTAAACAAAGTCTTACTACATAATCCGTTTTCGCATTCATTTTTACACTTGGAACAGGGTTGACCTAAAAGAAAAGGTGCTAATTCTGCTCCATCATGATTACCACTGAAAATATAAAGATATGTTGAAACACATCTAATCAAAATATAAGAGACTATATACATTGTATATATAATGTTACTAAAAAAATGAACTAATTTTAGAATTCAGTAACATGTTTCAAAGATTAACATTTTTTTCAATTGCTTTTGAAGCAGGATTAACATTCCATCAACATAGTAATATCATTCATACTTAAATATTCCTAAAAAATCTTCATTAAATAGTACTCTTCTTGTAAATTTTAATGTTGACACCAAATAAATTGTACTAATGTGTTAAACATGAATATTTCTAAATTGATGAGATGTTAGTTGTCTTGAAGGCAGTTCAAAAAAATTATTAATGCTTGAAATTATGTTCCAAAAAGATTAGGATTTTTTTAATCATAATGTGACAACATATAAAATAAAAATAGAAAATGTGGTAAATAGGTTTTTGAAAATTTAATATTATTTATTTAAATATGTGTGTGATTCTTCAAATATTTTCTATAACTAAAGAGGTTTATTTAAAATCTTTATATAGGGAGACTAGTCAAAAACTATTTTTATTGGTAATATTGTCTGTACTTAAATCCTTTTTGACAACTGGTTTTCTCTACTTTCTAATTGGACATATAGCTAAAAGCTTTCCTATGATAGTAATCTAATAAAATAGTTTTTAATAATGTCTGTGTGGCTAAAGTTTCAGTGAGAAGCATTACACTTTCTTCAGTAGATTAGCTAAGAAAAAGATATAAGATTTTTTAAATCTTTAATTACATCGTTTGCATGATTTGTAAACAGATAGATCATAGAATTGATGTTCGAAAAGAACAAATTCATGCTAATAAAAATAAATCCAATACATCAGCTGCAGATAATGAATATAAAGATAATTTAGATTTTAATAAAAGAAAGCTAATCTAATAAAACTGGCCAATAATATTAAAGGTTGGCCCAACAACATGAATAAAAAATGAGAATTTAATCAATTAAAGGCCATTTAAAAAATGAAAATATTTCGAAGCAATTATTTTCAAAATAGATTTTGAAAATGGAAAAATGACAGAAATAAAGTTTTAAATCATAGTACATACTCCTTCAAGATAAACTGAGAAGAAACGTTTTTTATCCCAATGAAACTGCCATCTCTATATATTTTTTTAAATAAATTATTTCGTTACATGACTGCCACTAATTAAATAGAAATGCTTCTGGTCAATTTTATAATAAATAATTAAATAATAGAATGGATCAACATTTTTTTCAAAAGAATTCAAATACAATAACTAATTAGTAAAGATATCATTATAATAAGAATATATAAGGGATTCGAACTCAGAATTTCAGACGATTCTCAACTCTCCATGCCATCTCATAGTGCTGATCCACCTGATCATACACATGTTGAAAAGATAAATAATCACTAATATATGTATTTCATGCTAAACCAGCAATCATCAGTTGGTCCAGATTACTATCTCCACACATATATACAAACAGTTAACTTTATATTAAGACAGCCAATCTTCATACTTTAATGGACAGGCTTCAAACTACTCCAACCCACAACTCTTCAGCCATCCATTTGAATCTCATATATTACATTATATATGTGCAGGTGTGTATAAGCCTGTACGGTACACTAATTTATATATAATAAGAATAGTGTTTGCAGTGAACATGGTGATAAAAAACAGGAATACAAAGAAAAGAATTTGATTTATTAATAATGCAGATTCCATGAAGAACCGAAAATTCAATTGAACTAAATACTTTTGCTTTGAACCATGCTTACTTTATGTAAATTAACATTTAAAATATATTATTTTCTGCAACATATTCAACAGTTTAATTTATTATTTCTTTAATAATTGCCATTTAAAAAAGGTGTTATCAAAAATGTATTTAAGATTTGAAATGACTAATGTTTTTTAAAAAATTTATTGAGTGAAAAAAGCATTTACATTAATGCATAAAATTGCAAGGATGCGTTTTGTAGATAATAATTTTATCATTTTTAATTTAACAATGAATGAAATATTAGCTTAGGATTATAAAAATACTTATATGTTTACATATCATTATATAAGTCTGATCAATTTTCGATTACATCGATTTAAACTTCTACTCAATCATTTATCACAACAAAGTATCAATATTTTATTTTTGGTTAGTAATTTGATTATTTTCATGCTACTTTTTGATACAGTTTATTCTGACATCTGAATTTTTTTATTACATCAAAAGTAGGCATCATTTGTCTTTCGTAGTGCAACCTGATTTATAATAGACAATGATTTTATCTTAATTTTCTCATTTAAATAAATTGATCATCTAGAGTTCAAAATATTTTTTCAAAGCTTTGATTAATGATTTTATCATTTAAGTAAATAGATCACTATGACATGAAGAATCTCTTTTCAGAAGCCACATAAAATGTATATACATAAAAATAATTTGAAATACTATATAACTCATATAAAGTTTTAAAATAAGTTTGTATGTGACCAGTATCATTTTCAATCATTATTAATCCATTGCAGATTTTCAGTTTAATTCAAATTTTTTGATTATAATTTCTTTTCTTCACATCATTCCAATAAATGTTCTTATCCATTAATGTCACATGCGGTCTTTTTATAGATTTTTGTTTTTTAAAATCTTTTGGGATCCATTTTAAAACACCAATGATCTGTCGTATTTTTAAATATATCTATCCCAGATTTATTCCAGCCTCTTAATTCTTTAATGTTGTCAGTGACACCTTTTTCTCTCATCTTTTTGTACTGCCTTTGATACTTTTTGCAAGTCTGAAATACATCTTTCTATATTTCTCTCATTTGAAGTCTCTATATTGCTTTTTTTAACGGTCTTCTAAGTATCAGATCCATAAGTAAGTATATTTATTAAGAATTCTTTTTATATGCAAATATGATTTTTTTTTAAGATTTATTTTTACAAAAGATTAATTCTGATAATGTACGTGAGGGGTCAGATTGGCTTTGGGACAACATGGGCGTGACAAGAATCTTGGCCTCAGGGTGGCCTTTGAGCATTCCATCATCAGATTTTCAATTGGATGGATGGTTGAAGAGTTGGAGTGTGGAGTAGGTTGAAGCCTGTCCATTAAAGTATAAGGTTTGGCTATCTTAATATATATCTGAGCACTTATAGCATATATGTGTGGAGATGGTAATCTGGACCAACTGATGATTGCTGGTTTAGCATGAAATACGTATATTGGTGATTATTTATCTTTTCAACATATATGTGTTCAAGTGTATCAGTGTTATGAGATGGTGTGGAGAGTGGTGGGTCATGTGAAAGTCTGTCCTCATATACCCTATATATTAAAAGATTAATTCTGTTATTTATTTAATTCATTATATTTTCGTTTATATTAATAAATTTCATCAAAGTATTTTTAGTTGTTAACTTTTAATTCATTACTATCAAACTTAATTTACTTCTTTTTTGAAAGGCTATTGAAAATTATTTTGGCCTTTTTAGAATTTGTCCTTTGTCTTATTTTGTTATTTTTATATAAAAAAATGTTATAATATTTTCTGAAGCTTTGGTGTAATATTTGTGAAATAATCGTCCTCTTCAAAATCTAGATAGTTTTATGGATTACAATTTACACTTTTCAAATTTCTTATCTACATGATTAATGAGATCACAACAATATAGAGAACAGTGGTGCCAAAGATTTCCACTTTTTGATCTTGCATGCCTGTTTCAAATTTCTGGCCTTTCAATTAGATTAAAGCTTAGTAGATGTCATTTGTAATATTGTTTTATATTCATTTTGTAAATTAAATCTTACCACATTTTTAATATGTTGAAATTGTTTACTATCTCTTTAATATATATCATTTTAGTATTTCAATTTTAAAGTTATATCGTAAACTTTAATATGTTATTGAAAGATTTAATTGTAAAATTTATAAACAAAAAAATAATAATAAAAATAATTGAAGTTAGAAAGATTTATTTTTTTATTTAAAACAATAAAAAATAAATAAACTTATAATAGTAGAAGCCCAAATATCTATTATTCAAAACTTATACTTTTCAAACAAAACTTCAAAGGTGATTTACAATAAATTAATTTATCTCAGCATATATTTATAAATAAAAAAAATTTAAAAAGCCATTTAGAAAATATTTGCACTGCTTTTTTTTTTTTTTTTTTGTAGTAGAATATAAATTTACATCATGAAATAAAATATCTATTCTTGAAATACAGAAAATTCACAAATCTACAAATGCTAGAAACCAGGTATTTTATATTAATAGTTTATACCTGTACTACAAAATGTTAAAAATAAAATCTGAAATAAATTACATTGTGTAAGAAAAAATTATTAATTTAAATAATATAGTCTTCATTTTCTGTAATAATAAATTATAAACTATTAGTAAAAGATTAACCAAAAATTGTTAATAAAACATTTTTAAAAAAGGCTTATTAGGAAATTTTAAACAATGAAAATTAGCAAAAAAAAAAAAAAAAAGAAAAGCTAAACATTAATCAAGTTTCAATATTCTAACAAAAAATTATAATGGGATTTTTCAAAAAAATACATCTCATTATATAGTTAATTTGTATATCACACTATGACAACAATTTGAGATTTGGGTCTGGTCTGATAACCCATAATTTTTAAAGTCTCAAGCAAACTTAAGGTTGTTCTTTCAGGTATATAAAGCCATCCTAATAAGATACTCATTACTGACTGGTAAATGTATATCTTGGTATTTATAACTAGATGATGAAATTCCAAACTATCTGCAAAATATAATTGTAATTTGATGTGATATTACTGCTGGTTGAAGAGAGGGGAGAATCATACTTCTATGAGTACTGACTCCAGGGTTATTTTTGCACTAATTTTAACTTATTTTAAAAATTCCCATTTTGTTTTACAATAAAAAAAAATGTAGACAGTGTGTTGGATTAAAATATAAATTATTTTCTTTGCACATAATTTCGTAATTAAACTAAATAAAATATTTTAGGTGATATATGTTATTAAACAAAAAAAAATATTTCTCTTTGTTATACTATTTTTTCTTTTATTAAGAAAAAAGTTTAGCACATTTTAAATATGAACAGCAACACTTAAGTGGAAAAATATAATTGATTTTAAATATTCTACTATGAAATTATTTTTCTATTTCACATAAAACCAAATATATAGTAAATGATTTTATTGTTCAGAAATAACACATATTAGCCTGCCATTGCCTATGACATAAGATTCGAATATGGGCCAAATAAAATTCGTTTATAAAGACTTGAGAGTTTTTTTTTCTCAAGTATCTGATCGTTAGCTTTGGTTATTTAGCTATCTGAATTAAGTGCGGTAAATAAGAGCGGAAGAATTGCTCAATCCTTCACCACTCAGAAAGTAGCAACACCTGCCTTCCCCATTACTGTTCTTCTACGAGACCGCTCTCGGATAGGCCTTGCTCTGTAGTCGTATGTTTGTTTTAAGGCTGGGTTAGGTATATTGATTTTAAACACAACTAAAATCATTTGCATTATTTTGCTATTTACAAAAAAAAAAAAAAAATTATGTCAGTCTCCAAAATAATTTAATTAATGTCTAAATCAGTTTTGGAAATAAAATCGGCTTTTATGTAAATTTAAAAATGCATTAACTATCATTTATTTTAAAATGGCAACTAATTAACAATACATTATTAGTTAAATTATTTAATTAAATAAGTAATAATTTTAAGTTTACCTTGGACAATAATTACAAACGTAAAAATACCATCCTATACAATCTTGAAACGCACAGCCAATTTGCCACGTGATTGCTGACGTCATCTAAAATTAATTAAATCTAAAATGTAAGAATTATAAAGAATTAAAAAATACTAATTTTTAAAATGTATATTGGATATTAAAAATTTTCATGTTTTTTTTTACATTACTATTTATTACTGTACTTGTTTTAACTTTTTTTTATACAAATGGTATAAAAAAATAATACAACTTTTAAACTTTGTAGTTACTGTTTAACTTTGAACTCTTATTATAATAAAAAAAATTCAGAACATCTTAGAAATAATTTAGTTTTAAAAAGTAATCGAGTTGTTGCTTGGCAAATCGTGTGGCGTTCTGCCCCAGAAGCAATAATGGAACTTAGAATCAGAAACTTTTAACTTGAGTCCATACACTGAGCTAAGATTGCAATTGAAGTAAGATTAAATAAATTTTCAGATAGGAAGCATTCCATCATGTACAGGTTTATAAAACACAATAAACAAACTATACTATTGCATATAAACAATGATTGAAAAAGTGGGAGATTCATAGGATAATAATCTCATTTCTTTACCAAAAAAAAAAAAAATTCAAGTGATTAAATTTACATTTTCAATATTTAAGCCTTTATATATCCCATTTTAGGACAAAGATCTTTTCAATAGCCTCCTACAGATAACCAGCAAAAGAGAAAGTTCAATTCATCAGCCACAATAGTGAAAAGTTGAGTAGTCAGCATTTGGTCAGCATTTTTAATTCAATATGGATGATTAATGTATTGTTGGTGAATCAGCTACTTGAAAGAAAAGTCTTAAAACTAATTTAAAATCTCAAAAAATATGCAAGTTTTTATCTGACCACGTTTTAAACCAAAATAATGGATAATGAATGTAGGTACATTACAATAACTCAAATTACTTCATATTTGTACCAGTTATCATATATCAGAGATCGGGTAAATTATTGAACCACATATGCTAAATAACGATACTAGTCTATTTATATAAACGTGTGGCTTATTTCACAATTTGATGTTAAAATAAGATTACCCATTACTTCTCAATTTTATTTAATGGAGATGATTAAACTAATGTTATTCAGTTATATTTTACAGACAATTTACATGTATCTAATATCATACCGAACCTAGGTTCATGTTTCCATTACTTCAAGGCATATTTATAAGGGCTGATATTGATCATCAATATGAAGTGCTAATTCTTATATAATTAATAAAGAATTATGCAATAAGAGAGAACAAATAAATAAAGTACAAATAGACTACCAGTATAGACATTTCTTATACTAGCTCTGCGTTATAGAAGTAAAATGATAACTCTCAGAGTGAGAGGTAGTTATACTTCATTAGAGATAGACACAGAATGCTACTAATTTTATTAATATTCACTTATTATTTTTTAATCAATAATGTTATGAAACAAATTTTATACAAACGAAATACTAATGATAATATCACAAAATTGATCATTTTCCCCGTAACATATTATAAATTTCCTTCCATTAATTAAGAATAATAAGAATATATATAAAATAAAAAAATACTAATAGCACAATAATACAAAACAAGTAAAACTATCTAGTGGTTAATAATCCTGCAGAGTTCCGATTTGCCATTACTTGGCTATGGGTTAAATCTAATCTTTATACATTTATTTAACTAAATACATTCTGCTTTATACATTCGGCTTTCACATTTAGACATCTCTGACTGTGAATCATTATATACATGCACATTAATAATAAAAAAATCAAAAGAAATTCATAATTTGTCAAACAATTAATATTCTAAATAATCTATATAAAGACATTTGAAATAAAATAATAATAAAAAACAAATTGCTTACCTTAATTCCTGGAAATATAATTACAAAATAAGTAAGCTTATGGATAATTATGTAAATTTAAAAGTCTATCTTATCCTCCGTTATGTTCTCATTGAATTTTCAGGCACAGATAATTCATATATAAATGTCTTTTCATTTCTTTTAAGGAAAACTCCATTTGGCAAACCAACAGACAGATGGCAATAAAAACTACATGGTTATTGCAGATGACGAGTCTGGTATATTCTAATGATCTCTGCTCCATAGTACTTATTATTTGCACTTAAGATTATATAATTTATTCATAATAGATACTTTGTAGTGCTCAGGATACTTATTATAACTCTTTTGATTTTTTAATCAACCCCCAGTTAACTCTTTCTAAACTCCATGTCATATAAGGTTTTACTTTTACTGTCTGTTTTAAGAACAACATGAAAAGCAGTTCAGGTGATTACCAGACTATGCAAACAGAATATAAGATAACAATTCAAATCTAAACTTTTCTTCTTACATCTCTTTTTCATAAAAGAAAATGCTGACTCATTATTCAATCTTTTACCAAAAAAAAATAACACAAAAAAATTTCATTTTATTCAGACTACTTTTAAATAGCCTGTTATTAAAATTTTTCTAACAAGTTGATAGCCAGATCCAAATAAAACAAAAAGCAAGTCTTGTACCTGGAATCTATACAAGATTTATTTTACTTTGATTAGATAAATAAAATATGTATCTAATTAATCCATTCTCTTACATTCTTTGTCTCTTTTCTTTGAAATACATTTTATTGTTTCTTAACATTCATCATATTATTTAACCTAATCAAAATCTTAATGTAATTACTAATACTAATTAATAAATTGCTAATGTAATTATATGTATTACATGACCTAATGACTTTAAAAATAACAAAAAAATTACATCATCTTTTCTCTTTTGAAAAAAATTAGAAATTTTAAAGTTTAATTTTAAGCAACAATTTTATTTTACCTCACAATCCTATCTGCTATTCCAGGGTGCCACTAGATTATTTAAATCTAGAAAAATTTATAAAGGTGGCAGATATGTATGGGTGAAGTTCATCTTTCATCTGACCAACAGTCCCAGCTGCTAATTCTCAGAGAAGTTGAGCTTGATAATATAACATTGTAAATTTAAAATTTCTAATCCTTGATTTTCAAAATATTATTAATAAAAATATAAAATAATCTACTGTCAAACTAATTAAACAAAACATTTTTGTATTATTGCGCACACATACATCACACAAAAATTCTAAGGATTGACTTAACTATTGAATATATTTAAGTTATACGCACAGATAGATGAATTCAACAGATTTAATACTATTTTAGTATTTTGCAAAGCGTAAATACTCTACATAGAATATGCATTAACTTAAATCTTTTAATTCCAGATCAAAAATTCACATCGAAACCAACACTAGTTTACTGATATACCAATGAGATCAATGCAAAATGAAAATGTTATCATAAAACAATCATGCATCATTAGAGAAATAATGATCCTCATCCAGCACAGGAACATGGTCTGTCTGATGAGGTAATCATTTGAAATATATTAGAAGAGAAATGCTCTATAATGGGAGTGGGATAGTGGTCTTTTCTGGCTTGTTGTCTCAACCAGAGCATAGGGACTCAATGTTGTAGGAAATACATTTACAACCATTGGCAGCATGATGGCTACCATTTTTAGGATATGTATTCAGTTGGATGATATATCCTGTATGCTAATGCAGCAGAAGGGAATGAGAATCCAATGCACCTCTCCAAATTACATTGACATAAAACACCCATGCATCCAGCCACCAGCAGTGATTCAACTATGAAACAATTAGCCAAAACTTAATCAACTTAAACTAACAGAATTTTAAAAACGAATCTATGCAATAATTTACACCTATATTTAAATTTATTAATTTAATTTAATTTAATGAAAATGGAAATAATAGTAACAAACATATTATACATAAAAATATTAATGAGTAATTTAAAAGTTACTTAGTCAGACAAGAGATTTCTTTTAGGGGTTAAGTGATGTTTAGAATTAATAGTTCAAATCTCATTTTACAGAAAGAATTTCATAATTTCCATGACATTGGTTTATTGGAATCCATCTTTGTGGTCCTTGATGTGTCACATCACTTAGTTCAAAGTTCTGTCCATCACATATTAATATTGTTATCAGTGAAGATGTAATCCATTGCTTGCCATTTTCCGGGAACCATTACTCTGGAGGCCATCTCAGTTGGTGCAAATATGGGAAATGAAATTTGTTATGTGACCCCTATATTGTTGAGATCTGCAATATATGTATAAAATATGTTTAATTAAAACAAATAATCAGCAAGAGCAATCTAAAAACTCCCAAAAGTTTTCTTCTTTTTTTTTTTATATCATTTCAAATTGTTTATCATCGAATTCCAGGATCAATCTTGCCTGGCTTGGTGCTATTCTTATTGGCGATGATGATTTTTCTCTGAAGATGGTGCATTCATTCACATCATTATTGGCCAGTTCACTTTAGAATGGAAAACACCAAATTTTATGACTAGTAATTTTTAATTAATCTCTTATCTGACTTACAATCAGTTGAATGCTCCAAGGACCTGTTTGCTATTACATCATTACATTTTAATAGAAAATCATTTCCATCCTACTAAGATTAAAAATAAATTTTAACATAAAATAAATTAACAGCTTTTTTTATTTTATTTTACATTCCTTTAAATAATCTTCTATCTTTAGATTTTTTTAACTTTAATCAACTTTAAGTAATTATTTTACTAGTTTACCATCTGTGCACTTTATATATATTGATTTAAGTCAATTATTTTATATAGCGCAATGTTTATAAATTGTAATATTTAAACAGCATTAAACTGTTGCACATGTGCTTTGGATTTTAACTATAAAATGAATGAATACTAACACTTCAAACACATGATAAAGTCTTTGGAAAAGATAGAATGTTAGTATTCATTCATTTTATAGTTAAAATCCAAAGCGCATGTGCAACAGTTTAATGCTGTTTAAATATTATATATTGATTTAATAAAATTTTATTTATTAATTTTATTATTTTGAGGGTGATTTTATTTATCAATATTTTTTCCTTTTACTTGAAAGTGTTGTAATGACAAATATGTATATCATTATAATATATATATATATATATATATTATAATGATATACATATGTCATATAAATTATATATATATATATATATATATATATATATATATATAATTTATATGACATGTATATCCTTTTGATCCATAGATGCATTTATACTTATTTTAAACCTTTTTTTTTATTTCTTTTTTCTTATTAAACTTTATTCATCTTACTTATTTTAATCTTTGTGAAGGAGTTAAAAATGTATACTCCATCACAATATTGAAACAGTAATTCCTCAATCCCTTACCATTTCATCATCAACCTAATACCCTACCCATCTGTACTAGGTTCAAACCTTATTTTAAATATTTAAAACTCATAAAATCAAGCATTAAAATCCACTATCATGGTAGCCTAAACAGCATTATATATTTACATGTGAACCAACTCTATAATTAGATAGGATTAACAAAATTATAGCATATTACAATTGTGTAATATTTAATAAATAATGTTTGATTGTAGAATTAATGATAAATTCAATTTATTACTGCAAATTTGTATGTGGATATATAATCCACCCTATATTATAATGTATATAAGGGTGGCATGATTTAAATATGTTAAAAGGTTTAGTTAAAAATGTTCAAAAAGTTTCTTTAAAATTATGCTAAAAGGTTTTTTTTTTTTTGTTTTTGGTAATTAAAAATAAAAGTTTGGTTAAGTAATTAAAGCAATTTTTTTTGTTGTAAACAAAAATTTACTTTAACTGCCATGCCTGTGGTAGGTAAAAATAAAAATCATTTTAAAAAGTTTCTAATTAAAATTGTTTACAACAAGAGATGGACCAGCACTATTTTGATAACCTAAAGGGAATTGTAGTGTCTCAGAAATCTAGTAATAGATTTAAAATAAAATTATGTAATTGGGTATTAATAAAATAAATTTTTAAGTTAATGTTTTCTGAAATGATATAGATTCCTATAATGTGAGTCTATAGCCATTTTTCTAAGAGCCTTTGTCACTGAAATCCACATCCGTTTGAATTCTAAAATGTCCGGCTAAAACAGGAATTGCATTGCTGTCAGTCTGTGAAGAAAATGGAGGTTTCTCCCATCCGATGTCATAACAACTAGCATGCCCAGCAGAAGAACCAAAGCCAGACCAAACAGAGAAGATGATGCTACCAGCCATCCCAGTAAAGCTCACCAAATCTACAACTCAAGCACCTGCAGTTCATCTAAATTATGACTGGTAAAATTACTTTCAAACTGCAGAGCTCTGTGTTAATTTCATATAATTCTTAATTAATCTTTCAAACTATAAATTCAAATTAGCTAACTATATATAAATTGAATAAACTAAAATGTAATTAAACAACTAATTGTAAATCCTTTTTAATATAAAAATGTCTCAATTCTATTTAAAATATTCGCAAGCTATAAATGACATACTTATTTGATAATTTCTTTATTAAAAATGAATTTAATACTTTAATAATTTAAATGATATCACTGAGATTATATCTATATTTCTTTTGCCTTTTGCTTAATTTTCATTAAATTATTTATTGTATGTATTTCATATGCCAATACTTTCAAAATAGCGAGCACTTAATTTCAATATTTTCAAGAAGATATTATTTAAACATCTTCACATTATTGTTTCATAGCATTATCTGTCTGCATGCTGTTTCAAAATCCTATTTTATAAATAATAATGACTCATCCTACATTCATTATTATTCTTATTAATTATTGATTGATTTAAAATGTGAAATATAACTCATTAATTAAATTTTGTAAGCTCAAATATATCCAGTACTAAGAATTAAACTAGCCTTGAGAATAGTTATAAGTATATTTTTTAGTTAAATTATTCCCTAAGCCCCTATAAATAATATACTTTCCCTCCTTAAAATATTTAAATAATTGTAAAATAACCGAATAGATCGAACATGATAAAGTAAAGATTTTATAACTATTCCCATCAGTAGCACATATATCATCATGCTACAAAGAGTTGTATTCCATTAATAGTGCTGATAAGCTATTGTCTTTGGATGAGCTCCATTATTTAGTTAAATATTTTCTCATTTTGCTGCTTTAAATTTATATATTAAGATAGACAAAACTCACTATACGTATTTCCACATACAGCAAGCTAGAGTAATGAATGGATGCCAGAAGGCTTGTGCATAAAATCCCTATCTAGTGCCTACTCATCCAATATCCCCAGACTAGTTTCTGGCTTGTGGCCTTCATCAGTGAGGAGCCTTGTATCTGAAAGCACTGCACCTAGATCTTAGGATCTAATGCAACCCTCCAGCAACCACCTTTTATCTCCATACTACTAAACTATGAGTTAAAAACTATGAGATAGAAGGTGGTTGCTGGAGGATTGCATTAGATCCTAAGATCTAGGTGTAGTGCTCTCAGGTCCAAGGCTCCTCACTGACAAAGGCCACAAGCCAGAAACTAGTCTGGTGATATTGGATGAGTAGGCCCTAGATGGGAATTTTGTGCACAAGCCTTCTGGTGTCCATTTATTACTCTAGCTTGCTGTGTGTGGCAATACTTATAGTGAGTTTTGCCTGTTTTAACAACAGTTATACACAAGCGTAAGAAGTGGTGGTCATGTGATGTTAATTATATTAAGATGGAGTCATGGTGATGCCAGCACGTCTTTCTCTCATAAGGTAGTGCAGTAGCAAAGCCTAAATTTAAGGCCAGGTTAGAACATAAGTCCCCCACTACTTCTGAATGCAATGTTCATTTTTCACACAGCATAATGATTGATCCCAGGGTACAGATGTTTGTCACAGAAACCCTCAATTTTCTCATCCATTGGCAGAGTGACCTTTATTACTGTTATGCCATAGTGCATTGATAAAATCTAGTGCAGCCAATTCAACCTCCTTAATATGTCACATTTAGCATTGATCTGAACTACTCTTGAAAGCCAGGTTCGATCTAAAATTATTTGAGCTGGTTTATACACTCTTCTGTTAAATATAAACATTTGTCATAAGCAAATGCTTTACTAGTTGTTAATCAAGATTTAGTATGGTTGCTTGTATAAGAGCCACTAATTTAAATAGGAATTGGCATAATTTTTCCTATAGATATAATTTAGTGATTATTACATATTTCTGTAATTAAATATAAAAATGAGGGATTGTTAAAACTCATCTCATACAAACATTGATAATTACTTGTGTAAATACGTTTATATTTCATCTGTAAGAAGAGAATTTATTGTCCCTGCAATCATTACAATGTCTGCATGCATTACAACCTGCTATTGAATTATCTATATATTGTTTGTCATTTTAATTGTAATCTACTACTATAACAAACATATAGTTAAATTAATCTAATTCATTCTCCATCTCATTATTTAACCCAATTTTAATTATTGTTAATATTTATTTATAAACCTATGCATTAGTAAAGTCTCCATTAGTTAAGTATACTTTAGATTTAAATAATAATAGCATTTTAACTTAGGTTTTTATTGCTTCACCCTGACCTATGTTGGCTGAGAATAAATGGTATACTACATGTAACTTCAATCTAGTCATTTGTAGGGTCTTGAGTCTTGGAGTATGAGCATGCAAGTTGAAATGTGGTCGGATTCGGAATGTCACACTCCTGATCTGGTCAGCTTTGGTCTTTATGCTTGGATTCTAGATTCTGTTATGCGAACATACAAACTTGATTAGTACAATATATTGTACCGGTCAAAATGTATTGATCCATATAACATGAGCTGTAACTCAAAAAATGTACTTCAAACCCAGTCAAGCCCAAGATTTGTCAGAGCCAACCTGGATTAAAACCCATTCCCCAAGCCCCAGATCAAACACCTAATGAATAACATATAATGATGGCACATGAGAATGTATTCTAAAATCTGACCCACTAACAGAGCAGAGAAGACAATGAGACTCAATATTAACTGCATTATAACTTAACTAAAATATGCATACACATGGTTGTATGTGTGAAAGTGAAAGAAAAGGGAATTCAAACTACTCAAATAAATTATAAAATAATTTAATATAATGGATTAATTATATACTGTACATTAATGTGTGTGTGAATGAGCAGTCTATCAAACAGTAGATGATTACATATTGAAATTCATGCTAAGGGTTCTCATATTTTCTTTTATTAACTAAATAATCTATATAATTTAACACACATATTGAAACGGTTGTCTTCAAGTCCCTCACCGTTTCACCAACCATCCTAATAACCCACTCGTCTGTGCTAAGTTCAAACCTGTTTAATAAGTCTAAATTAAGATTTGTAAGCTAAAAATTGCAATCACGGCTATATAAACAGCATTATATACGCACATACGAAAGAACGCTATAAGTGAATAGTATTGCCAGAGTTATAGCGTATAATTTTATCGCGTAATATTTTTAAACAGTAATAATGTAGCATCAATTTATTAATTTATTACTTAAATTCGTATGTGGGAATATAATCCACCTATATTGAATATACATATATAGCATAGTGGCGTGATTAAAATATTTATTAAATTTTAAGTTTCATTTTTATTATAAACCAATTTAATGTAAAAACACATTGAAAGGGTGATTGATTGCAAATGCGCTGACAAGTTTCTTTTTAAAAAGAAAAAAGATTTTTTTTTCTAAAAATAAAAGTATTTTCGGAGAATTAAAAGTTTAGTAAAGTTTTTGCTGTAAACAATTGTATCAGTATATGCCACACCTGCCTTAGGTTTCTAAAAAGAAAAGCCAATTTTAAAATAATCTAGCTAATTGATTCTAAATTATTTTGGAGACCTCGCTAATTAAAAATATGTTTACAGCAGGGATTTTACACATAAATTATAAAATCAGAACAAAATTCCTGACTAATTAAAAATAAAATCTAATATCGGATTAAACTGATTAAAATTCGATTTAATTAAAAGTTGATAATCAGAGAAAAGTTATAACACCTAAAAGGAATGTCAGCATGTTTGAAGTCAACCACTAATTTCATAAGCAAATTAAAAATTTTGTAATCTTGATGGAGATGAAATTCCAAGGTGTGTGGGCTGATAAGGCGATCATTTAAAAAGGCCATGTAAAGTGGAGGAGCCATCTTAGATCTTTACCTTTTTTGAAACCTTGACAGCTTTGAATCTTTGAAATCTTTACAGCTTGAATGCTACATCTGTGAAGTTTTGCCTTCTTTGATCATCGTTAAGCTTTGGAATCCAGCGTGTATCCTGAACCAAAAGCAACCGTGAACATTTTGACATCCAGTTAAGACAATAATTTTTATATCTGTGCGAGAGAAAATGTCGGGCTAAAACAGGCAGCCTTGGCTAAGCTCCAGAGTGAAGGCGACAGGCCTTTACTTCCATCCAAAAACCACCATCACCAGTATGCCACCATAACAGCTCCGCTCTAACCGTGGGAAGAAGATGATGCCGCAAGCTGCCACAAAGACTCCCGTAACTCCAGCTCAAGTACTACAAGATGACCGGTAACCTCACCATTTCTAACTGCAGTTCAATATATTAATTTTCCTTTAAGTCTAGACTTATAAAATGTATTTTAATTCTAAAATCTTGAATTCAAGTAAATTGCTAAATGTAAAATTTTATTCTTAAATTTAATTATATAATTCTGACCTACTTTCTAATGTTTCCTAACTAAATGATTTTAATAATTTTATTTTCAATTTTCTCACTGCAGTTGTGACTATGGTTTCTTTATTTTTTATTTTAAAATATAAATTATATGCTAATGCCTCAAAACAGCGGGCATTCAATATTAATAATAGAGAGAAGAGAGAATGACCCCTCTTCATTTAATAATTATTTATCGTAGCTTAATGCACGCTGTTTCGAAACCCTCTTAAATAACTGTTAAGAATTGGCTATGTGCTGATTATCATTTTGACCTTGATTATTTAATTATTTGTTGGCAATTTTAAAATGGGAATCTTGTTTTAACCCAAAGTAAATTTCAATTTAATTTTCACTAAGCAATATCCAAGCCTTGAATAAGTATATTTGTTATTTATTTCATTTTGTAAAAGCCCTCCAAATATATTTTTTCCCTTTTTTTTGTTTTTATTAATTAATCGCGTAATCAAATGTGTTATTTGAGATTGAAACTAGAAAGCAAAGAATATTTAAAAGTACGCCCACGTATAGCATATGATTATTAAAAATGCTATATTAGAGTTGGCGCTAATGATTCCACTGATTAGCTATCGTTCTCGTGGCTAAATATTAAATTATTTCAACTCTTTTGCTTGGCAGATGTGATAATTTTATTATACATTTAAACTTTCTCGTTATGTTGCATTTTTCTTTAAGATGGGACTCGGAACGGCCATCCCTCTTACACTCCTTGGGTCACACACGAATAAGACCTGACGTCAAATTCCAGGCAATAGTGTTAGCTACCCCAACCCTCTTTAGCAGCATGACGATCGGTCATAGGGCTCCGGTGTTGATCACAAAACCCTAAATATTAATCCATCCACAGAGCGACATTTAGTATAACTGTTTACCAGCGCTATAGCGCATTGGTTCTTTTGGTTGCCAACTCTTCCTCCCTTAAATTAAGTTTCAGCCATTGTCTGACATATTCAAGAGCTAGTTTCGGTCTCATGTACAATAGTTTGAAATAATAATATTATAGATAAATTTGACTTTAAATGTTTCACATATATGAGAAAACAAGGCTTCGTCTGATTGCTTAGCTGAAAACCATGGAATAAGAGGGATTAGCATAATCTGCCCCATAGCTACAATGCAGTGACTGATCAATAAGATAATAAAGCAAATGATGAAAACAATATTTAACTTCATCAAATAAAATAACAAATGTAAAATAATTTTAATTGTAAGGAGAGAAGGTTAAAGCGCTCTCCAAAATGTTAGATGCTACGCGCATTTTAATTGTAAAATGCAAGAATAATATAGATAAAATCGTCAAATTTAATCTGCAAAAATAAACATACAATTTAATAAATTACTCTGATCTCGATCTTATTTATTTCAATCCAATTCAAAATTCTCTATATTATATATGTGATTTCCGATGCATTAATTAGTTTTAAATATATACAGTTAATAAATTCCATTTTTTTTTGTTATGAGTCTCATTGCTTCTCCGTGACCTATGTCGGCCATGTGGAAAGAGGTATACTACGTGTAAGTTCAAGGTGGTCATTTGTAGGGTCTTGAGTCTTGGAATCCTGGCTTACGAGTTGAAGTGCGGTCGGACTCGGGATGTTACAGTCCTAGTCTGGTCAGCTTCGGTCTCTTTTGCTTGGATTCTGAATTCTGTTACGCGAATGTACAAACTTGACTGTTACAATATTTAGTGGGTATAGTATTAAGATGCCAATCAATTATGAAAAAGATTACATAAGATTGCTATTAATGTTTTGGTTTATGGTTCTAAAATGTGAGTGACTAACATAATATTTGGGGGAAAGTTCAGAGATTCATTACAGAGATAATAAAACTATTTTCATGCCATTGTGGTCGTGAAAAATAAATAAAATTCATTTATAAAAATTACATTTGATTATGAGACAAAATATTTATTAAAAATTCTTTTACTCAGCATTTGGAAAGACGAACGCTTTGTTTTCCCCAAGGTAGATACTCTCAAGTACAAAAATAACAAATTATGATGGTGGGATTGTATAATAAGATCGAAACAACATTATTAATTAATATAATTAGTAGTATTTGCAATTTACATATATATTTGAGCAGAGCACAATTTTAATATTATAACATAAAACTAGGTCATGAAGCAAAAGAAATAATAAACATAAAAGTGGTGGTACTGACACAATGGCAGAGAAATAAGAAGAAAATGTTGTGCTTCTGGATGAAAATAAGTCTATGATCCCCGTTTTAGGGAAGTGCTTAGAAAAAACTGGATAGGCAAAGAATGTGCCAGGCTTATTGGAATCACCAATGCCAGATGCCTTTTTATATGAAATAAGATCCAGGAAGCTCAACTATCCAAGGAACAGGACATAAGAGAAATCTATGGATTCGATCCTGTAGCAACCCCCAGATTAGAAGCATGTATATAAATTCACAAAGATGACGCGAATGTCAGTAATGCAGTATGGTCAAATGTCACTAACAACATGGAATAGGATTTACTGCTTTAAAATAAATGACCCCTTGTTTTAATGCCATAATTTATACAAGTAATACGCGATGCCGCTATAAAGTATGCAGAAATTTCACTCAATAAAATATCCGTTAAGATTTTATTTAGTAAAAGAAACATAAAAATCCCCCCCTTCCTTTTCTGCTGTTTAAAAATGATTCAATCTCATCTTCATGGATTTTAATAAGTAGAATATTTGAATCTTTGAAATTTTAAGAGTATGAAAAATAAAAGAACCTAGCAATTGCATCGAAAACAACTAATAGGTCATCTTTTCAGAATTGAATAAATAACATTTATAAAATAAATAGGGTTTCAGAGCATTAATTTGCCTAAGTTCTGGATTCACCTCAGGTATAATTACTTTATTCTATTTGGAGTTGGACAAATAACAATTTTTATACTAAAACATAAAGTAGTAATACCAAGACTAAAGTTCAATTAAACCAATATCAGTGTGACACAGAACTTTTTATCAATTATGAAAAAAATATTAAAATGAACTATATAATTTTAGCTACATATTATTTAGCTAATTCTACCTAAATATGACAAAATCAGCGAAAAAATTCATTCAAAATATAGTATTGTACACCAGCATGTTCCAATCGCGTTTTAAGCTTGGAAATACAGCTAGGATACAAATTTTTAAAAATTGATGAATTTGAATACTTTAACATTGCAGTTCAGTATTATTTAGCTAATTCTACCTAAATATGACAAAATCAGTGAAAAAATTTATTCCAAATATACTATTGTATACCAGCATGTCCATTTCGCGTTTCAAGCTTGGAAATACAGCTAGGATACAAATTTTTAAAAATTGATGAATTTGAATACTTTAACATTGCAGTTCAGTATTATTTAGCTAATTCTACCTAAATATGACAAAATCAGCGAAAAAATTCATTCAAAATATAGTATTGTATACCAGCATGTTCATTTCGCGTTTTAAGCTTGGAAATACAGCTAGGATACAAGTTTTAAAAATTTATGAATTTGAATTCTTTAACATTGCAGTTCAGTATTATTTAGCTAATTCTACCTAAATATGACAAAATCAGCGAAAAAATTCATTCAAAATATAGTATTGTATACCAGCATGTCCATTTCGCGTTTTAAGCTTGGAAATACAGCTAGGATACAAATTTTTAAAAATTGATGAATTTGTATACTTTAACATTGCAGTTCAGTATTATTTAGCTAATTCTACCTAAATATGACAAAATCAGCGAAAAAATTCATTCAAAATATAGTATTGTACACCAGGTATGTTCATTTCGCGTTTTAAGCTTGGAAATACAGCTAGGATACAAATTTTTAAAAATTGATGAATTTGAATACTTTAACATTGCAGTTCAGTATTATTTAGCTAATTCTACCTCAATATGACAAAATCAGTGAAAAAATTTATTCCAAATATACTATTGTATACCAGCATGTCCATTTCGCGATTCAAGCTTGGAAATACAGCTAGGATACAAATTTTTAAAAATTGATGAATTTGAATACTTTAACATTGCAGTTCAGTATTATTTAGCTAATTCTACCTAAATATGACAAAATCAGCGAAAAAATTCATTCAAAATATAGTATTGTACACGAGCTTGTTCCAATCGCGTTTTAAGCTTGGAAATACAGCTAGGATACAAATTTTTAAAAATTGATGAATTTCAACACTTTAACATTGCAGTTCAGTATTATTTAGCTAATTCTACCTAAATATGACAAAATCAGCGAAAAAATTCATTCAAAATATAGTATTGTACACCAGCATGTTCCAATCGCGTTTTAAGCTTGGAAATACAGCTAGGATACAAATTTTTAAAAATTGATGAATTTGAATACTTTAACATTGCAGTTCAGTATTATTTAGCTAATTCTACCTAAATATGACAAAATCAGTGAAAAAATTTATTCAAAATATACTATTGTATACCATCATGTCCATTTCGCGTTTCAAGCTTGGAAATACAGCTAGGATTCAAATTTTTGAAAATTGATGAATTTGAATACTTTAACATTGCAGTTCAGTATTATTTAGCTAATTCTACCTAAATATGACAAAATCAGCGAAAAAATTCATTCAAAATATAGTATTGTATACCAGCATGTCCATTTCGCGTTTTAAGCTTGGAAATACAGCTAGGATACAAATTTTTAAAAATTGATGAATTTGAATACTTTAACATTGCAGTTCAGTATAATTTAGCTAATTCTACCTAAATATGACAAAATCAGCGAAAAAATTCATTCAAAATATAGTATTGTACACCAGCATGTTCATATCGCGTTTTAAGCTTGAAAATACAGCTAGGATACAAATTTTTAAAAATTGATGAATTTGAATACTTTAACATTGCAGTTCAGTATTATTTAGCTAATTCTACCTAAATATGACAAAATCAGTGAAAAAATTTATTCCAAATATACTATTGTATACCAGCATGTCCATTTCGCGTTTCAAGCTTGGAAATACAGCTAGGATACAAATTTTTAAAAATTGATGAATTTGAATACTTTAACATTGCAGTTCAGTATTATTTAGCTAATTCTACCTAAATATGACAAAATCAGCGAAAAAATTCATTCAAAATATAGTATTGTACACGAGCTTGTTCCAATCGCGTTTTAAGCTTGGAAATACAGCTAGGATACAAATTTTTAAAAATTGATGAATTTGAATACTTTAACATTGCAGTTCAGTATTATTTAGCTAATTCTACCTAAATATGACAAAATCAGCGAAAAAATTCATTCAAAATATAGTATTGTACACCAGCATGTTCCAATCGCGTTTTAAGCTTGGAAATACAGCTAGGATACAAATTTTTAAAAATTGATGAATTTGAATACTTTAACATTGCAGTTCAGTATTATTTAGCTAATTCTACCTAAATATGACAAAATCAGTGAAAAAATTTATTCCAAATATACTATTGTATACCAGCATGTCCATTTCGCGTTTCAAGCTTGGAAATACGGCTAGGATACAAATTTTTGAAAATTGATGAATTTGAATACTTTAACATTGCAGTTCAGTATTATTTAGCTAATTCTACCTAAATATGACAAAATCAGCGAAAAAATTCATTCAAAATATAGTATTGTATACGAGCATGTCCATTTCGCGTTTTAAGCTTGGAAATACAGCTAGGATACAAATTTTTAAAAATTGATGAATTTGTATACTTTAACATTGCAGTTCAGTATTATTTAGCTAATTCTACCTAAATATGACAAAATCAGCGAAAAAATTCATTCAAAATATAGTATTGTACACCAGGTATGTTCATTTCGCGTTTTAAGCTTGGAAATACAGCTAGGATACAAATTTTTAAAAATTGATGAATTTGAATACTTTAACATTGCAGTTCAGTATTATTTAGCTAATTCTACCTCAATATGACAAAATCAGTGAAAAAATTTATTCCAAATATACTATTGTATACCAGCATGTCCATTTCGCGATTCAAGCTTGGAAATACAGCTAGGATACAAATTTTTAAAAATTGATGAATTTGAATACTTTAACATTGCAGTTCAGTATTATTTAGCTAATTCTACCTAAATATGACAAAATCAGCGAAAAAATTCATTCAAAATATAGTATTGTACACGAGCTTGTTCCAATCGCGTTTTAAGCTTGGAAATACAGCTAGGATACAAATTTTTAAAAATTGATGAATTTCAACACTTTAACATTGCAGTTCAGTATTATTTAGCTAATTCTACCTAAATATGACAAAATCAGCGAAAAAATTCATTCAAAATATAGTATTGTACACCAGCATGTTCCAATCGCGTTTTAAGCTTGGAAATACAGCTAGGATACAAATTTTTAAAAATTGATGAATTTGAATACTTTAACATTGCAGTTCAGTATTATTTAGCTAATTCTACCTAAATATGACAAAATCAGTGAAAAAATTTATTCCAAATATACTATTGTATACCAGCATGTCCATTTCGCGTTTCAAGCTTGGAAATACAGCTAGGATACAAATTTTTGAAAATTGATGAATTTGAATACTTTAACATTGCAGTTCAGTATTATTTAGCTAATTCTACCTAAATATGACAAAATCAGCGAAAAAATTCATTCAAAATATAGTATTGTATACCAGCATGTCCATTTCGCGTTTTAAGCTTGGAAATACAGCTAGGATACAAATTTTTAAAAATTGATGAATTTGAATACTTTAACATTGCAGTTCAGTATTATTTAGCTAATTCTACCTAAATATGACAAAATCAGCGAAAAAATTCATTCAAAATATAATATTGTACACCAGCATGTTCATTTAGCGTTTTAAGCTTGGAAATACAGCCAGGATACAATTTTTTAAAAATTGATGAATTTGAATACTTTAACATTGCAGTTCAGTATTATTTAGCTAATTCTACCTAAATATGACAAAATCAGTGAAAAAATTCATTCAAAATATACTATTGTATACCAGCATGTCCATTTCGCGTTTTAAGCTTGGAAATACAGCTAGGATACAAATTTTTAAAAATTGATGAATTTGAATACTTTAACATTGCAGTTCAGTATTATTTAGCTAATTCTACCTAAATATGACAAAATCAGCGAAAAAATTCATTCAAAATATAGTATTGTACACCAGCATGTTCCAATCGCGTTTTAAGCTTGGAAATACAGCTAGGATACAAATTTTTAAAAATTGATGAATTTGAATACTTTAACATTGCAGTTCAGTATTATTTAGCTAATTCTACCTAAATATGACAAAATCAGCGAAAAAATTCATTCAAAATATAGTATTGTACACCAGCATGTTCCAATCGCGTTTTAAGCTTGGAAATACAGCTAGGATACAAATTTTTAAAAATTGATGAATTTGAATACTTTAACATTGCAGTTCAGTATTATTTAGCTAATTCTACCTAAATATGACAAAATCAGTGAAAAAATTTATTCCAAATATACTATTGTATACCAGCATGTCCATTTCGCGTTTCAAGCTTGGAAATACGGCTAGGATACAAATTTTTGAAAATTGATGAATTTGAATACTTTAACATTGCAGTTCAGTATTATTTAGCTAATTCTACCTAAATATGACAAAATCAGCGAAAAAATTCATTCAAAATATAGTATTGTATACCAGCATGTTCATTTCGCGTTTTAAGCTTGGAAATACAGCTAGGATACAAGTTTTATAAAATTTATGAATTTGAATTCTTAAACATTGCAGTTCAGTATTATTTAGCTAATTCTACCTAAATATGACAAAATCAGCGAAAAAATTCATTCAAAATATAGTATTGTACACCAGGTATGTTCATTTCGCGTTTTAAGCTTGGAAATACAGCTAGGATACAAATTTTTAAAAATTGATGAATTTGAATACTTTAACATTGCAGTTCAGTATTATTTAGCTAATTCTACCTCAATATGACAAAATCAGTGAAAAAATTTATTCCAAATATACTATTGTATACCAGCATGTCCATTTCGCGATTCAAGCTTGGAAATACAGCTAGGATACAAATTTTTAAAAATTGATGAATTTGAATACTTTAACATTGCAGTTCAGTATTATTTAGCTAATTCTACCTAAATATGACAAAATCAGCGAAAAAATTCATTCAAAATATAGTATTGTACACGAGCTTGTTCCAATCGCGTTTTAAGCTTGGAAATACAGCTAGGATACAAATTTTTAAAAATTGATGAATTTGAATACTTTAACATTGCAGTTCAGTATTATTTAGCTAATTCTACCTAAATATGACAAAATCAGCGAAAAAATTCATTCAAAATATAGTATTGTACACCAGCATGTTCCAATCGCGTTTTAAGCTTGGAAATACAGCTAGGATACAAATTTTTAAAAATTGATGAATTTGAATACTTTAACATTGCAGTTCAGTATTATTTAGCTAATTCTACCTAAATATGACAAAATCAGTGAAAAAATTTATTCCAAATATACTATTGTATACCAGCATGTCCATTTCGCGTTTCAAGCTTGGAAATACGGCTAGGATTGATATTTTTGAAAATTGATGAATTTGAATACTTTAACATTGCAGTTCAGTATTATTTAGCTAATTCTACCTAAATATGACAAAATCAGCGAAAAAATTCATTCAAAATATAGTATTGTATACGAGCATGTCCATTTCGCGTTTTAAGCTTGGAAATACAGCTAGGATACAAATTTTTAAAAATTGATGAATTTGAATACTTTAACATTGCAGTTCAGTATTATTTAGCTAATTCTACCTAAATATGACAAAATCAGCGAAAAAATTCATTCAAAATATAGTATTGTACACCAGCATGTTCATATCGCGTTTTAAGCTTGAAAATACAGCCAGGATACAAATTTTTAAAAATTGATGAATTTGAATACTTTAACATTGCAGTTCAGTATTATTTAGCTAATTCTACCTAAATATGACAAAATCAGTGAAAAAATTTATTCAAAATATACTATTGTATACCAGCATGTCCATTTCGCGTTTTAAGCTTGGAAATACAGCTAGGATACAAATTTTAAAAAATTGATGAATTTGAATACTTTAACATTGCAGTTCAGTATTATTTAGCTAATTCTACCTAAATATGACAAAATCAGCGAAAAAATTCATTCAAAATATAGTATTGTACACGAGCTTGTTCCAATCGCGTTTTAAGCTTGGAAATACAGCTAGGATACAAATTTTTAAAAATTGATGAATTTGAATACTTTAACATTGCAGTTCAGTATTATTTAGCTAATTCTACCTAAATATGACAAAATCAGCGAAAAAATTCATTCAAAATATAGTATTGTACACCAGCATGTTCCAATCGCGTTTTAAGCTTGGAAATACAGCTAGGATACAAATTTTTAAAAATTGATGAATTTGAATACTTTAACATTGCAGTTCAGTATTATTTAGCTAATTCTACCTAAATATGACAAAATCAGTGAAAAAATTTATTCCAAATATACTATTGTATACCAGCATGTCCATTTCGCGTTTCAAGCTTGGAAATACAGCTAGGATACAAATTTTTGAAAATTGATGAATTTGAATACTTTAACATTGCAGTTCAGTATTATTTAGCTAATTCTACCTAAATATGACAAAATCAGCGAAAAAATTCATTCAAAATATAGTATTGTATACCAGCATGTCCATTTCGCGTTTTAAGCTTGGAAATACAGCTAGGATACAAATTTTTAAAAATTGATGAATTTGAATACTTTAACATTGCAGTTCAGTATTATTTAGCTAATTCTACCTAAATATGACAAAATCAGCGAAAAAATTCATTCAAAATATAGTATTGTACACGAGCTTGTTCCAATCGCGTTTTAAGCTTGGAAATACAGCTAGGATACAAATTTTTAAAAATTGATGAATTTGAATACTTTAACATTGCAGTTCAGTATTATTTAGCTAATTCTACCTAAATATGACAAAATCAGCGAAAAAATTCATTCAAAATATAGTATTGTATACCAGCATGTCCATTTCGCGTTTTAAGCTTGGAAATACAGCTAGGATACAAATTTTTAAAAATTGATGAATTTGAATACTTTAACATTGCAGTTCAGTATTATTTAGCTAATTCTACCTAAATATGACAAAATCAGCGAAAAAATTCATTCAAAATATAGTATTGTACACGAGCTTGTTCCAATCGCGTTTTAAGCTTGGAAATACAGCTAGGATACAAATTTTTAAAAATTGATGAATTTGAATACTTTAACATTGCAGTTCAGTATTATTTAGCTAATTCTACCTAAATATGACAAAATCAGCGAAAAAATTCATTCAAAATATAGTATTGTACACCAGCATGTTCCAATCGCGTTTTAAGCTTGGAAATACAGCTAGGATACAAATTTTTAAAAATTGATGAATTTGAATACTTTAACATTGCAGTTCAGTATTATTTAGCTAATTCTACCTAAATATGACAAAATCAGCGAAAAAATTCATTCAAAATATAGTATTGTACACCAGCATGTTCCAATCGCGTTTTAAGCTTGGAAATACAGCTAGGATACAAATTTTTAAAAATTGATGAATTTGAATACTTTAACATTGCAGTTCAGTATTATTTAGCTAATTCTACCTAAATATGACAAAATCAGTGAAAAAATTTATTCCAAATATACTATTGTATACCAGCATGTCCATTTCGCGTTTCAAGCTTGGAAATACGGCTAGGATTGATATTTTTGAAAATTGATGAATTTGAATACTTTAACATTGCAGTTCAGTATTATTTAGCTAATTCTACCTAAATATGACAAAATCAGCGAAAAATTCATTCAAAATATAGTATTGTATACCAGCATGTTCATTTCGCGTTTTAAGCTTGGAAATGCAGCCAGGATACAAGTTTTATAAAATTTATGAATTTGAATTCTTAAACATTGCAGTTCAGTATTATTTAGCTAATTCTACCTAAATATGACAAAATCAGCGAAAAAATTCATTCAAAATATAGTATTGTATACGAGCATGTCCATTTCGCGTTTTAAGCTTGGAAATACAGCTAGGATACAAATTTTTAAAAATTGATGAATTTGAATACTTTAACATTGCAGTTCAGTATAATTTAGCTAATTCTACCTAAATATGACAAAATCAGCGAAAAAATTTATACAAAATATAATAATGTACACCAGCATGCTCATATTGCGTTTTAAGCTTGAAAATACAGCCTGGTTACAAATTTTTAAAAATTGATGAATTTGAATACTTTAACATTGCAGTTCAGTATAATTTAGCTAATTCTACCTAAATATGACAAAATCAGTGAAAAAATTCATACAAAATATAATATTGTACACCAGCATGCTCATATAGCGTTTTAAGCTTGAATATACAGCCAGGTTACAAATTTCTAAAAATTGATGAATTTGAATACTTTAACATTGCAGTTCAGTATTATTTAGCTAATTCTACCTAAATATGACAAAATCAGCGAAAAAATTCATTCAAAATATAGTATTGTACACCAGCATGTTCCAATCGCGTTTTAAGCTTGGAAATACAGCTAGGATACAAATTTTTAAAAATTGATGAATTTGAATACTTTAACATTGCAGTTCAGTATTATTTAGCTAATTCTACCTAAATATGACAAAATCAGTGAAAAAATTTATTCCAAATATACTATTGTATACCAGCATGTCCATTTCGCGTTTCAAGCTTGGAAATACGGCTAGGATACAAATTTTTGAAAATTGATGAATTTGAATACTTTAACATTGCAGTTCAGTATTATTTAGCTAATTCTACCTAAATATGACAAAATCAGCGAAAAAATTCATTCAAAATATAGTATTGTATACCAGCATGTTCATTTCGCGTTTTAAGCTTGGAAATGCAGCCAGGATACAAGTTTTATAAAATTTATGAATTTGAATTCTTAAACATTGCAGTTCAGTATTATTTAGCTAATTCTACCTAAATATGACAAAATCAGCGAAAAAATTCATTCAAAATATAGTATTGTATACGAGCATGTCCATTTCGCGTTTTAAGCTTGGAAATACAGCTAGGATACAAATTTTTAAAAATTGATGAATTTGTATACTTTAACATTGCAGTTCAGTATTATTTAGCTAATTCTACCTAAATATGACAAAATCAGCGAAAAAATTCATTCAAAATATAGTATTGTATACCAGCATGTCCATTTCGCGTTTTAAGCTTGGAAATACAGCTAGGATACAAATTTTTAAAAATTGATGAATTTGAATACTTTAACATTGCAGTTCAGTATTATTTAGCTAATTCTACCTAAATATGACAAAATCAGCGAAAAAATTCATTCAAAATATAGTATTGTACACCACGTATGTTCATATCGCGTTTTAAGCTTGGAAATACACCTAGGATACAAATTTTTAAAAATTGATGAATTTGAATACTTTAACATTGCAGTTCAGTATTATTTAGCTAATTCTACCTAAATATGACAAAATCAGCGAAAAAATTCATTCAAAATATAGTATTG